>CAIGRN010137518.1:0-15404 GCA_903798345.1 Fraxinus anomala
TTTTCTGCTACAATTACTCAATACCGAAATCATCAATACATTAAAGATTTCATACAACTTCTCAGTGCTGATGATCAATCATCCTTAATGTGCACTAATTTCTATGCATTTCTGTACGGATTTGTTCATAGAGGAGAAGAAGAATAGCAGTTTAGTAGTAATTTGGTTCATGAATTCATTATGAGATTTGTCAATTCAGGGAAAAACAATAAGTATGGGTAAAACTGGATGATTATTTAGCCCGGTTTGGTATACAAGAATTTTGTCTCATTACGGGCATACCCTAGCATGACATTACTGTGACTCTAAACGCGAACAATAATAGGCTCCAAAATCAGTACTTTGATGGTAGAAAAAGAATCACTATGCGCATGCTTTCTGAAATATTTCATCTATGCGAACATCAACAAGATAAATTCAAACTTGGACTGGTGATGTTAGTGGAATGTATTTTAAAACCTACTGGGAGGCACATTGACTATAAAACCCTAGACATGGTAGAACATCTTGAAGATTTCCTTCAGTATCCATGGGGTCGTAAATCAAATTATACTTTGTTGAACTCATTGCAACATTCACAATTAGAACAAATACAAAGAATGCAAGAAAATAACCAAGTCGAATGTAAATACTCATTAAATGGATATCCACTTGCATTCCAGGTACTTTCCTCCTATCTTTTTTATTTTTTACTTCTTTTATTTATAAATAAATAAATATCTCGTATGTCTAATAATTATTTACTCATTTCCCAGTATTGGATATATGAAGCATTTTCACAAATTGGGCGAAAATTTGGACGAGAATGTTTAAGATAGAACAAGCCCCAAAAATGCATAAGTGGAAATCAAATAAAGTATTGTCAGCACAAATAGTCCAACAATTCTTAACTACCGAAGAGGTAATTTCATTAGTCAGTTAAATTATAATTACAGATCCAAGTGCTTTCATTGTTACAACCTACAAAAAAAGAATCACGGACACTCTGGTACATGACTCTTCCATTGCCCCAAGATAACCCTCACAACATATTAGATCGTATTGTGAACGGAGAAATAAACAATATGACAAAAGCAATTCCAGAAGCCGAAGATGACACTAACAACTTCCCAATTGATCCTGATGTTCCAACAATCCATACTTCAATTGAACCTGGTCCAAGTTCTGCTTCCATCAATACTAACTATGTAACTAGGGAGGAAATGGAAGAAATGATGAATAAATATAGGCAATATATAGTGTTAGATGTATGTACAAAACAAAAAATCAACTATGAAGCAATTCTCCAAAATCAGAGGGAGTTATTTGAACAACAACAAAAGTGGTAACAAGACCACTATCAACATTTCTTTGACCAACAACAACATTCACAACAATAATTCTACCAAACCATGCAATCTGACATGCAACACTGCGTACATACCAGTTTCACTTCGGTGAAATCTTATATTGAAGAAGAAAATATCAATATGCTAAATAAAATGTCTGATTGGCAATCAATTATGGAAGCTACTATAGCTTCCTTCCACGAAGATATTCCTCTCCATAAAAATGCGACTGATACAGTAGAACCACAACATACCTCAACTTCTCAACAACTTCAACGTGTCCAAAATGTAACACAAGTTTCATCCCAAAGAAAAAGGAGTAAGGGCAAGAGGATACAAGTTCCAAGTTATTCTTTTCTTATTCAATATATCTAATTTACACTTATCTATTCTATCAGCATATTGACCTGGAATTACGCTTACTTAGACAGTTGATTAATAATGGTTGCACCCTCCTATCTAAAGAATATGCAATTATGGACTTCAAATTTCACAAAGATTGTGTTACTCATCACATGCGGATGGTAAACGAACAATGAAGAAATACCAGTGATGTAGACACCTCTCGTTTAGAAAAATACATGACTGGCAACCTCCCAATTGTTGGTCGTCCATGGATGAACTGCAACTACTTATTAATTCCAAGTTCATATCCAGAAAATAATTAGTATCTTTTTCTTGTTAATTTTCCTGAATGGAGATTCAAAGTATATAATTGCAGCAATCATACCCATACAGAAGATGAAATAAAAACACATACAAGCATAGCATTTAATTATATCCATGTATTATTGTACTATCCAACATTTTCATCCGACAGGCCAAATCTCAGAAAATGTAAAGACAAATAGATGACATTTGAAATCATATCTTATTTATCTTGTGCAAATAATGGGTAAGCATTCAAATATTATTTATCATAATAATTATATCTCAATTTTATTTAATTTTATATTGCTACTTTCATCTGACATAATTTTTTTCCCAATAGGCCAAACTTCCCAATATTTATACACAAGTTCATAGAATGTTTTGTTTTGCGATATTCAATAGAAACAGTTTCATCAGACATAATGACTATATACAGACGGAAGCTTACAGTTGACCTTTCTTTTAATGAGTATTTTCTACATCCCCAATCACCTTAATTTTATAGCATCACAAGGTACTCGTACATATTTCATTTTAATAATCTATATCATTTCAATCCTTTTTTTTTCCAGTTTATACATACATCATATTTATGGATTATCTATTCTTTAAATGCTCACAGGCAAACCCTAGCTGGAAGAGGGTTTAATTTCCATTCATTGAGGTTTTGTAAAATGAATTTCATACATTGATGGATTGAAAAGAGAAGTAGTCTCAGTGTCTGCAATATTGAAGCTGGTACTTCTACAATTTTCTATTGCCTTCATTATTGTCTCGGCATTTTACATTTATCAAAAGAGAGCATATTTAAGTAAGAGACCGATCCTTAAACTGCATTGAAATCATTATAATGATTTTTTTAAGAACTTTCACAGAAGCCTCTTCTTTTTTTCTGAGAGTACAGCTGATCATATTGATGATAATAATAGAAATAGAAAGATTAATCTCAAGAGTAGACAATGACTTTAGGGGTTAGGTATCTGACGTGCATCTGGCTTCTAAAATTACTTCCATAATATTATAGATTTTTGTAAATGGTAATTTTGTTAAAGTAAGGATATTATTATCTTACATGTCAAAAAAATACAGTCTACCTTGGGTTCTTTAATGAAACGACATTGTGTTGTCAAATTTTGTTCATCATTCTCTCCTTTCTCCTGACCTAAATTTGACACAAAAATCGACGATAAATGATACTTGAAATATGGGTATTAGGGCATACGCTTATGGCTGTATCCATGGCTATTTTCAATTTATACATATGTTAAATTTTAACTAACAGTAATAGTTTCTCTTGACATGTGTTCTCATTATCGTCGAACGTGCCACATCAGGATACCGTTTTGCAACGAGATTTTTTATTGTCCTCACTATCATAACAAAGCAAAGGTAATTATTATCAATGAATTTTCATAAATTTATTCAAGCTGATTTTGTCTGTAAATTTGAGACATTCGACGTTCCTTGGATTTCGACATACGTTAATTGGAAGTTCTTCTTATTTTTTCTTTTTTGAATTTGAAATTGTTTGAATATACTTGTATTTTCCAGATCAACGCCCGTAATCGCTTCGCCACCAACAGTGTCTCCGCGCGGCGCGGACATTCCAGCCTTCCTTTGTCAGTATACCTTCGTCTGCCCTTCCTCCCATCACTCGACCACCGTCACTCTCTCCCAAACAGCTGAACCGCAGCCTGATTCTTCCATCCACAAAACTTATTTAACTTCCATATATCCTACTGTCTCTTTCATCTGCCAGCCTCTGCATCGCATTCAAGACTAAACATCTCACAGGAAATTCCGCTTTCAAAGTCTCCAGAAGGTGATTATCTAATTCCTTTTCTATACCTTTTATCTATATTTTCTATTCCACATGTTTTTTTGTTACGCACACTAAAAACAATCAAACTTTCCTGCGACCTTTTTTATGATGTATTTTTTGGAAAATTACACGCACAAGTGCGCAGATGCACTAACCAGTGAATGTGTAACCATTATAGTCTGGTGGAACTTATCAATTTTTATTTTGTTGGTTTTGAAATAGAGAGAATTTTTCAGTTCCATCTTTTCCTCTCTTTAAAACTGTGAATAGAAACTGTAATATAACAAGCTTAATATGCTTTGTACTTAATTTCAGCATTGGGCTATCACTCGGTTTGAGGATTTTATCTTTTACTTGCAGGTAACGTAAAAAAATCTTTTTCTTTCTTTATTTTTTTTGGGATTAATCTTGTTCAATTTTGACCTGATTTCAAAAACTTCAAAAATTAAATGATTTATCGAATAATGAGCGTTTGGATTCTGTTACCTTTGTTATCTAGACTTTGGATATGAACTCATGTTCGCTTATTGGCTCTTTATTTCAAGACATTTGAAACATTTACTTTGTCTCATTTTTATAATATTTTTGACTATTTTCAATCGTGTATAAGTCAATGATCCGTGTCTCAAAGATGGAAGTTATAGAAATAAGCAAGGATTTTAGTTAATAATTTTTTACAACATATAGGAAACAAAAATTCCAAACCTCAACTGAACTTTTGTGTCCTTTTACTTTCGGCCAAGCCTCTTGACAGTTTGGTTGATCAGTTNGTTCTGGGAGACAGCTAAAGGAAGCCATCTACTCTGCATTATTTCATATGAATGTTCAAGCTGTTTGTGCCGTCTATCAGGTAGTGTGTTCTTAACTTCCTCAATATGCTCTGCTGGAATCATTGACAAAGAATAACTCAATCTTTTGAATTACGAATTTATGACCAAGAAAATATCCATATTTACTCGGACCATATTATAAGTGACATTAATCTGTCATATGTGGTATATCTCATTCACAAAAAATACCTTAATGAGCTGGTTCTTTTATTTGCCTATTCCTTTATAAATATGTGTTGTCCTGACATTTGACATTTGTCAATAACTGATAATTATTTTAAATTGTTCACAAAGATTTGGCTTAAGAATTGTGAGCCAGTGGGTACACACTGATTTTGAAGCTGTTGCCATATTTTGAGGCTGGGAAAAAAGTTTTATGAGTGCTGTACAATTAGCTTGATTGCATGAAAAATCCAAAACCAATGTCCTTGGGAGCTAACACTTGCCTTTGATAAATTGCAGCCGAGTTCTTAAACTTAATGTTTCCGAATTTTTACGAGCATGATATTACGGAATATAACCATTATTAGTGCATCAGTTCAAAAGATAGAACTTGGCCTCCTGCAATTTAAAATGAATATGAATTTGATCAATCGTTCTTGTGCCTGCTCCAACTGTTGAGAGGAGGCCCCAAACTCATATCTCTCATCCTATAACAAGGTACCCTTCTCATATACACAGATACATTGGTTCTTTGGCTTTGTGCAGGTAGGACTCAACTGTACTAATAAAAGGTACAATACGCAACAATCAACGCATTTAGAAACTTCATGATAGAAAGTACTTGTATTTTTTTGTTTGAACAAAAATATAATTATCCTCTCTCTATCACTCTCTCCTTCTTTTGGTTATTACCACAAAGTGGTAAAATAGCACATGCACAACATGAATTGAGAGAATGTATTTCACGTGCAAGCACAAAAAAAAATAACAAAGAGAATGAATACATTCACCATTTGTGCAAAATGATGCACATGTATAATATGAATTGAGAGAATGTATTTCACACGCACGCACAAAAAAAAAAAAAAGAATAACAGAGGGAATGAATGGATTCACCATTTGTGCAAAATGATACTATCAGTATTAATAGCGTACTTGAAAAAATACGAAGACTAAAATAACATAGAATGATGAAATCGGAAAAGGAAATACTTTTTCTGTATTGATTGAAGATTGGTCAAATTCTGTATTATTCTCATTGACTAAAAATTTAATTTACCTCTAACTGTAATAAGTATTATTGAACTATAACACATTAATAAACCTTATGTCTACATATTTTAGACTTTAGATACTATAAAATAATGTTCGAGTAGACTTCATTTATTTATTATACTCTTGCATATCTTGATGTATTTGCTTTACTTTTGTAGTTTGCTTTCACTGGACGCGAACTGACAAAGTTATTTTTCAATGGGCTGCTAAAAACAATCTGAAACCCATTATTCTTGAAGGAGCAGGAGTGTAATATATTTCTATTCCCAACAAGGTAAGTTGTATCCTGCATCTTTTCTTTTTTAACATACAGTTTTTTTATCTTTTCAATTTACTATTTTTTTCTCATTGATTACTAGATAGGGATTCCAGGAATCATAGAGGTTCGTAGTTATTTGTGTGGTCGTTCAATTTGACCTTATGCTTACATGAAACATTTTGTACTTGTAATTTTTTTTTTTTTTTTTTTTTGATTTTTTAAGACGGGCTATATAGCTTTTTTCCTTTAATAATAGGAGTCATAGTACTTTAAATTTTCTTAAGTGGTTTTCTTCTGATATTTAAACAAACGAGTATATCACATTTTATTATTTTTTTCCTAATCCTCCATTGCTGCTCATCTCCAGTAGATGCACGTGCTTAGATTATCTACTATGGATCTTTTTGTTTGACCATGTACGCATACTTGCTTAGATTATCTAGGGTTTTGATTTATGTTGTTTGTTTGTATTTGTTTTATGTAAATGCTTGATATTTTTTTATCAATTTAGGCAACCTCCAATTAGGGGATTTGTGAAATTATTAGAAAAAAGGATGACTTCTCTTTATTTCTTTGGTCGTAATATTGCATTTGGTTATTCATTATTTTGATAATCTTGAATTCAAAGTTAATTTTAGTACCAAATGTTTTGTGAAAACTGATGTTACATCTTTACTTTAAAATTAGAGAAATAGCCTTTTTGTTACTTTTTCCAATAGAAAGCAACAATCCTAGATGGGACTGTGTTTTACTGTGAGGTAGTTTGTAGAGAATGATAGTTCAATGGAGATTTAGATATGAGTTATAGGAGTGAATCTATTTCGAAAACAAATTCTAAAGGAGATTTTCGTAATTCTTTAAAATGGAAGGTTGTCTTTGTATTATTTAAAAATTTCAAGGGAGGTTTCATCATTAGCTCTTTCTGAATTTTTTTTTTTTCAAAAAGCCTTTTTACAATTTGCATGAATGGAAATAGCTATTTCTACTTTTTGATTTTCTTGTTTCATATATTATGTTTTTGTGCGCAGCACGGAGAGTTTTGTTCTCGCCTTTATTTATTATTTTTTCTCACCTTTACGATAAAGTTGATTTTGTGTTTAAATATTAATATTGTCAATTGTTGCCAACTGATGACTATATATTTCAGGGGCAGGTCAATTTGAAAATACCTAATCACAAGTTCTTTCTTATGGATAATGATGATTATGGATTTAAGAATGGGCTTCCCACCCACCCATTGCGCATCGAAGGGTCTTTTTTGGTCGGGAAATTGGCACGGCTGATATGAAGATCTTGCAAACCTATCGATTAAAAAGCCACAAATATCTGGGCCCAACAGGCTTTCTTGATGACAAATGAAGCACAATTCAGAATTAGGAAATTGGTCTAGGACCCTTTTGTTGGGACTTGAAGCATTCTGATTGCGGTAACTCATTTAGGAACGATGACAATGGTTTGTGATATTTTGCAAAATTTAACATTTTTCCCATCCCTGTTTGCACTGCTTATGATTATTGAAATTATATGGTCAGAGTTTTGGTGCATTTGGTAAAATCATATGTGCGTCAATGCTGGACCTACTTGTTAATAAGAAAGTTTGATAATTGATTATTGAAAAAATCATGGCAAATACGCCAGTGAATAACCAATAATCAAGTAAAAAATTTCACTTTTATTTCTCAGATGTTTGTTTTATCAAATTGGGCAGAGCTGATTTTGTTCCAGTTTCACTAATGTGTATATTTCAGGGTGCTGACATTCGGATAGTGCGTGATGACTACAGTTCTCATAGTAATGTCTAGAACAATTTCAAGTAGGTGATTTATAGACTTCTTTTTTCGCCATCTTTTTGAATTAATGTGTTCGTAGGTGACCATATTAGTCTCCAATTTGAGAACTCCCACGAAAGAGATAAGCAAAATCTGCCCTTAGCACCCTTCCTATTTTTGTTCTAATATGTCAACCCAAAGTAGTTTATACAACAAGCAACCACATATTTTGTTATGTTGGAGATTTCTTTAGTAACTTTTAAGAGTAAAATGGGTGGGAAACCTTGCCAATTTTCTTCTTCAGGTTTTACTTTATGCATGCACTTCTCCTTCTAGGCACTGCGGTAATTTCAATAGAATTTCTTCATTTCAATTTAATTTCTCGGCATTGCTGTATTTGTAACTAAAACAACTTCATCATTATCTAAGTTTTCATTCTTGTTTTTCAGCATAAACAACTTTTTCATAGGACTTGTATCCAGTTTTTGTGCACTTGTTACAGGGAATCGATGAAGTAACGGGTCATCTTATTTTTAAACATTTATTTAGGTTGATAGAGTTCTCTGTTCATCGGTTATCTATCCATATAACTATGGTCTCATCAAACAACTCATAAGTAATGGGTTAGTTTTAATACTCGTTCAAAATTTCCAAGATTTGCAAGTCATGTTCTTTATCATGTTTTCTTTATAGGAGCAAGGTGATCTGAAGCTTCATGTATAAGCTTTGGAGTCTGAAAGAGCTTTTCAACATGCTACATTTGTTCAGAGTACAATTGGATGTCTATGGCAGCTTCATATCAAGTTAGAAGTCGATCCAACATGGCCTTTTCCATACCTAATTGGCAATTAATATCAATGCCATCTCAGTTCTTTATTTATATTTTATCAAATTGCAATTGTTGGGGCTTAATTTGTATCTAAATTATTTTCATATATTTACACTTTCTTCAGTTGCTAGAAGAGATAAAGCGTAAAACTTGTATTATTTATCTTCTTTTTTCCAGTAACTTGATTTCCTTATTCAATATGTAAAATAATTCCTAGTTTACATGCAAAAGGATTTTCTCATGTAAAAATTCATCTTAGTATAGTCATCACAAGACATCTTTTGTTTAGACTACCATTTCGCTCTTTTTTTGTATTGTAAAATTCAATCTTATATCTCCTTCATTCTTATTATTTGATTTTCTTTCTAAAATGACATATACTTCAAACTTGAGCTTTTATTTTCTTATTGCATAATTTTAGTACATCTCATCCAAATCATTGACTATTAAGTGTCAAAAAAGCTATATTATGCATTCAATACTTAAGAAAATGCTATCAAAATACGGAGATAAATATATTTTTTTAGGATGCTAACATTGCCTCCATGTTCTGAGTTTTTTTTTTTAATGAAGTAACGGTTACTTCGATACTATTGGAACAAAAGAATATTAGCAAGCAAAAAATCTGAATGAAACATAAGGGAAGACTGTTGTTGGCGTTCTTTTCCTTCTCTTGCTTTTTTACTGTACCTTGTAAGGTGTATTGAATTATGAGATGATATCGGGACCAAAAAGGATGTGAGGGAGTCCATTTTTTCACTTTGGTTTGTTTCTTCCATCTACTTAGAGATTTTGAGGGGGACTAACCGTTCCAATATTTGCTCTTGGTTTCTTAGTTGATTTCGTGGAATTAGAGTACTTATGTTGAATATTTCTAGAGGAGTTTAACTAGAGGACTTGTGCAAAATGACAATGATTCTGGTGGTGCATCAACGCCTAGAGGTTTTATTGGTCGGCTATGCCTTCGCAGAGGCTCAAATGAGATTGGTTATATTTTTTGAGGCAATTTTATGCATCGCAGAGCTAAGTTATTTTATGCTCTTCTCAAGCATATAACTTCTTAAATAAATTCTTAAAAATGATCTTGTATATATTTATTTCTTTTGAGTAAATTCAAACTTCTTCTTTAGCTCTAATTTACATGTCATAGGAAAAGAGCATTTACTCGAAAACTGGAGATGAGCAAACCTATTACAATATCTGTTGACGATAGAATACGGCCAAACACCATACTTACTAACCTAGCAAAGATAAAGCCTATATTCAAGAAAGATGGTTCAACCACTATAGGTAAAATAGGATTTTGTATTACAGGTATATTAAAAAACTATGGATTTCCAAATACTGACTTTCCTAGACTGGTAAAAATCCTAGCCAAATGAGTGCTGGAGCTGGAGCTGGAGCTGGAGCTGGAGCTGGAGCTATGCTTCTTATGAAGAAGTGTTACAATGAAAAAATAAAATAAAAATTTCAAGCCTTGGAGTATTTAGGTACTTAAGTTTGATGTAACTAATGCTTAGCTTAAATAATTTTTTTATATTTACGTTGTTATGTAGCCAAGAATACTATGACACGTGAATCTCACTAGTAATCACAAAATCGGCAGTTTTTCATTTTTTTCTCAATTTTTGAATTGCTTTACCAAAATTCTTCCAAAATCTACTTCGATTTTGCATAACCGTGGCATCCTCACATCATTCAACGAGATTTAAATACTTTCATTTCATCCATCAAAATTCAGGAAATTGAGGTAAAAATTCAAACTTGAAATTTTTTAAAATTGGTTCTTTTGCTTAAATTCTTGGAACAGTCAAAAAATCAGTTAGTGTTGTGAATAGAGACAAGTTTTCAAGTAGAGTAATGTTATGTAGCTCAACTGGGGTTACAAATCTAGTTTAGGTGGCGCAAAATGATAGGTTGAATGAAATGTGAAATTAAATGACTTATTTACTTATTTAATTTCACCTATCATTTATTGTCACATTAACGTCACCTAGACTGAGGTTTTAATCCCATTGGAGCTAAATAGCATTACTCTTTCAAGTATCATGGAAAATGGAGTGCTAGTCCTATGGTATAGTAGGTACAATACTATAAAGATGGGGTCTTCCTTACCAACATCATAACACTCCTCCGTTCCTTTTTCTCTTCACTTTTCTCCCTCATTCTTCACCCACCAAGCCAAAAAAATATGGATTTAACACTATTTAGTGTTATGTCGCCTCTGTTATTAGAAGAACTAAAACAGTTATATTAAGATGACATACCCCTCACATTGGGCACTTAAAAGGGTTTGACGTCCTATACAACAAAAAATAAAATGAAAATTGAGTGATTTTCCATTTTTGACAATTTCTTTTCGCAAAGAGCATTTTTTCGGCTTCGTGCTCACTCACACACCTGAGGAGCAGTCTGTCCTTTCCATGCCGATACAATATTCCGTCAATCAAAGCGGATTTCTGTTTTACACCATTTGCCATTTCCCCATTTTTTCCTCAGATTTTTGTTGTTATAATTAAACAAGGCAAGACTATTGATAAGAAAAAAAAAACTAAGGCTTGATATTTGGATTCTACAATTCCCATGAACTTTATGACTTTTATGTTTAAATTTTGAAAATAGTCTGCCAAAACTCAAACCGAATAACAAGAAAAGAAAAATAGTCTGCCAAGACCCAACCCAAGCGTGAAAATTTAATTCAGAATGTCCTAGAACATTTTCGAAGTAGATCTTTAAAAGTGAAATAATATTTTAAAGAGTCTTAAAATTATGTTTTAAAAAACTCTTCAAAATAACATTTTAAAATAGAGAGTGAATTTGGAGAGTCAAAATCACTCTCTATAATTAAATGCATTCAAAATAATTCAATTTTCAATACTCCATGTATTGATATATACAAGGAAAATGAATAGAAATAATATAATAAGTTGGAGGGAAGTTGATGAAATAAAAAATAGAAAAAATATTATATATTTTTTGAGAGTAGTAAAATTAAATGTTAAATATAAAGAGATTTCTGGAGTATTTAAAAAGGGGGAAAAAGGAAAGGATGGAGATTTGCAATGGAGGTTTTGCAATTTTGTAAATGACAGAATAAGAGAAAACAAGTAGAGGTTTGTGGTGGTGGGAATCGGTGCTCTAGGTGGTTGAATTAATGGTGTCCTTTGAAAGCCCAAGAATAGCTAACCAAGAGGGGGGTGAATTGATTTTTAAAACTTTTTCGAAGAATTAATCTAAATTCAATTAAGTAAAGACTAGATATATTAATTCAAATAATAAGCACATGTATAAAATCGATAAATAAAAGGGAGAGATGATGCAAACAATATAATTGTGGAGGTTCGATCCAAAATAATGATATACGTCCTCCCTTATCAAGTTCTCCGACACGAGCAATTTTATTTGATTGTGGCCCTAATTTATTTTTCTTCGGGTTTGTGGTCCTTGAAAAGTCATTTTTTTGCTATTGATCGTTGCATGATTTACGATTATATAAATTAAGGGTGTTTAATATTCAATCTTCAATTTCAGATAATGAATACAAATTGCTAGTGGCCTACCGACGTGTCTTGCAGATGTTGGTAGTGATTGTACCAGTGATTCAGGTGAATGTAAAGGAAGTTCTTCCTGGCATTCTTATGATTAAGGTAAAAAAGTCGACACAATTTGTTCGATCATTAGAATATATGCTGCATGCCTGGAGTCCTATAGTTTAAACATGGTCGATACGTCCTATTAGAAAGGATTAAGCACTTAACACTATAATGAATGAAAAATAACTTCTTTTTTAATCTTCAACAATGTCCATTTCTTAAAATCATTCTTAATCTATGAGATATTTCTGTGTTTGTTTTTTCAATGTATATACGGGATCCTTCTAGCAAGAATCCTCTTTCTTTTAAATGGTATAATGCTGATGAGAAGATGCTTTGAAAAAGGGGGAGATATTCCTTCGTGGATATTATTGTATATTTTAACCATTTGAGAAGATTTAAAGTAATGGGCGCGGGGTAGGCTAGGGTGGGTGGCATAAAAAATAAAATCTTAAAGATTTAAGATTATATATGACACATATAAAAAATTGAATTTAATTCATAAAAGAATAAAAAGTTTGAATCCTGAAATTGTAATTATTCCTCTTTAATTTTGACATTTTTTTTGTTTTAACTACAAATCTGACGGATCTTCACGACGGAGGGCTTTTCGCACAAAAGATTTCAAACATGGGGTTTTTCTGCGATGCTCAATAGTATATGGATATATCGTACATGAAAACCTTTATAGTGGTAACTGAATTCAGCTTTCATGCCAATAGCAATGAGTGTTGATCAGTGAATTAATTGCAACTTGTTATGTATTTTAACAGAGCTGTCAAAACGAATCGTCAATTCATCAAAAGATTGGCAGTTTATTAATAATGAAACTTTTTTGTATACAATAGGTCTAATGTTGGACTTGGAAATCGTAATGAAAGACAGAAGTCTAGAAAATGATATTGGTCGAAGAATTTCTTCTTTTGGTATGGTGTGAAATTATTTTATACATAAAGGTATATAATCCGTTTAATTGAAAGTTTAATCTGTTATTAAATTATGTTTCTTAAACTTGATATGACTTCTAGTTCTTTCTACATTGCCATTGAGAATTGAGATTGCATATAATTTGGGATTACCAGTTATTTATTTATTTTTATTTTTATTTTTTAATTTCAAGTAAAATTTGCATAAAATTCTTTGGTAAAGGAATTCAAATTGATTATAAAAATCAAACATGTGCCTTACTCACATGCGAAAGCACATAGCCACGCATGCGTGGCAATAACTTAGGGTAGGGTTTAATCCCATCAATTCCCACTTATACACAAGTATAATCACAAAATCGGCAGTTTTTCATTTTTTTCTCAATTTTTGAATTGCTTTACCAAAATTCTTCCAAAATCTACTTCGATTTTGCAGAATCGTGGCATCCTCACATCATTCAACGAGATTTAAATACTTTCGTTTCATCCATCAAAATTCAAGAAATTGAGGTAAAAGTTCAAACTTTTGAAAAATTTTAAAATTGGTTCTTTTGCTTAAATTCTTCGAACAGTAAAAAAATCAGCTAGTGCACCATCTCCACTCTTTTTCTCTTCACTTTTCTCCCTCATTCTTCACCCACCAAGCCAAAAAAAAAAAATGGATTTAACACTATTTAGTGTTATGTCCCCTGTTATTAGAAGAACTAAAACAGTTATATTAAGATGTCATACCCGTCACATTGGGCACTTAAAAGGGATTGACGTACTATACAAGAGAAAATGAAATAAAAATTGAGTGATTTTCCATTTTTTGACAATTCCTTTTCCTTTACCAAACCTAGGGATTTTTGTTTTACACCATTTGCCCTTTCCCTATTTTTTTCTTCGATTTTTGTTGTTATAATTAAACAAGGCAAGACTATTGATAAGACAAAAACTAAGGCTTGATGCTTGGAATCTACAATTCCCATGAACTGTATGACTTTTATGTTTAAATTCAAACCGAATAACAAGAAAAGAAATGTATCTATTTTTATTATAATAATTTAAAACATTAATATACGTGAAAATTTAATTCAGAATGTCTAAGAACATTTTCAAAGTGGATCTTTAAAAGTAAAGTACTATATTTTAAAGAGTCTTAAAACTATGCTTTAAAAACCTCTTCAAAATAACATTTTAAAATAAAGAGTGAATTTGGCGAGTTAAAATCACTCTTTATAATTAAATGCATTCAAAATAATTCAATTTTAAATACTCAACATATTGATATATACAAAAAAAAATGGAGAAAAATAATATAATAATTTGGAGGGAAGTTGATGAAATAAAAGAAAGGAAAAAATAATAAATACATTTTGGGAGTAGTAAATTAAATGTTAAATATAAAAAGATTGGTGGAGTATTTATTTCTGCTCTCTAAATTTATGAATACTCTCTAAATTACAGAATATGCAATTTACAAATAGAGAATCTCTTGAAAATGTTTGAAAATTTTCATACGTGGACGATGTGATCACTTAAATAGGTATCACTCTATAATATCACTGTCACGCGTTTTCCACAACATGAAATTCCTGCAAGTGTACGGTGTCAAGCTTTGTAATATAGTATTGGAGTTAGGATGTCGAACCCACAGGGATTGTAAATTAATTTCCACCAAGTACTATAATTATGCAGCTTCTATTTTATCTAGACAAATGATCGATTGATTGAATATTTTAACTAATCTAACGTGATTCGTTGTAACAAAACTGAAGAATGCAAATTATCAAATTGAGAATGATTTCACCAAACTTTCAATTATGATTCAATGATATCCAATTATTCCAATTGATTTTCCTATATTTAAAAGCAAAAATCCAATTATATTTCTCTCCCCTCTTTCGAGTGCCGGCTAGAAATTAATCCTAAAATTCAATTACAATATCTCTATTCCGAACTAAAATATAGAATTTATCAAAGTCCTGATTTTTTGTGAAGTAAGCTTTTTTATACTTTCTCTCGAAACTTATAAAACCTACGTTGTGTCAATCTTATGATCATGCCTAAATTCCCCTCTTTCGAGTGCCGAAATTGACTAGCATTTATTCATCCAATTATTGATTAGGTAATTGAAAGCATTAAATTCATGACACAATTAAATATATGCGAAAAGTCAAATAGAAATAACTATGGA
>CAIGRN010137519.1:0-19466 GCA_903798345.1 Fraxinus anomala
GGACGATATAAAAGACAATAAGCAATCTACCCTACCCAACCCGACCTGACCCCTCCAACAGACATGCACGAGACACGAGTTAGTGGAATGTTGAGTCCCGATTTGCGGAGAACAAAGTGACAAGGACCACCACTCAAAGCTGCAAGTAAACAACGCAAGACAAAATCGGCCCATTTGGAGCAAAAGAAAAACAAGATGACAAACTATGAAGCAAGGCTTCATATAATTTTAAAGAAGAAAAGGTGAATACAACAATTTCTCTTTCATTATAACAGAGAAAATGACATGTTTTAACTCAAATCATCTCTACCCTAGAACATAGCTTTCATACAAAGCATGGATCCACAAATTGCTTGAGAAAAGGGTATTTTACTATGGTTTTCATACAGATTTCATTTCATCAATTTCAATATATACCATCTAAAGAGAGCTAAATCAATAGTACGTTTATTCCCCTCGAGCAATTGGAGAGAGAGAAAGAGAGAGAGAGAGAATTAAAATCAACATTCTCAACACCATTCCTTTCCTATGCAGAGCTTTAATTTGCACGTGATGCTGGCAAAACTCAAGTTTGAACATACTGTAAACTCCAAACAAATTTGCTGCAGCATCCCAGTCGAGGTCAAACAATAGTTTTTACATATCGTGAAAAAGCCTCCTGATTTGGTCCACTGTTGCAGGCATTAATGTAACTGGGCAACGCTTGTACTGTGGCCATAAAAGAAGAAAGATACAGGTCAAAGTTCTATAATCAGTAGATAATTACAAAGGACAAGTAATTTACAGAACAATAACAGACAAAACAACCACGACTGAAATAAAAATGCGAAGAAGAAAATCGCGGTTTAACAGAACGTCAAAAGCCTCGAGATTAAAATCACTAGGGTCTATTCTTTCATAGGCATTGAAGTCTCAAGAATCATATATCCTCAAGGATTTGAATCTATAAAATCAAATTTAGAAATGACAACTTAATTTTCTTAAGATTGTTGCATTCATTAACCCAGAGTCTTTTATGTAAAATCAACAACTGATTAGCTCCAAGAAACAATGAAGTTCAGCAGATGAACATCATTTTTTATAATTCCTCGAAATTTGTGAATACTTGTCTAATTTCTCGCCTCGAGCCTCACCAAACGACTTTACACTAACATGTAGGAAAAGCGAACAAGGCAAAATGAATTGCCTTGGGAAAGCGAACAAAACAAAATACAGAACTATAAATTGGATTGTAGTAAGAAAACTCTATTTTGTTCTCTCCCCAAAGAAACAACATGAAAAACATCTATACACAATGCAATTTTACCCTTATTCAAAAAGGAACTTCAACAAGCATCCCTATTCTTTTACAGGAAGCAAGTCATCAAATCCATCCGAAGATAAGTATTAGATAGACAAAAGCAACATAGGTATTCCTTTTCAAGGAGTCAAATAAAGCTCTTATTCACGAAATTTATCTGGCAACTGAACGAAGTAATAAACTAATGATCAGAGTTTGAGAATCTCACCTGATTGACATACTTAAATATACAAGTATAGCAAAAAACAAATCCCGAAACAGCCATTACTGATGGATTTGCACGCTTTTGAGAGCACAAAGGGCATAATGTTCTATCAGGTGGCAGTGGAATTCCTTCCTTTGCAACCTGTTTCATAATGAATTATGTCATAAATTGGGGGTAGAAATAAATGTGTCACAACAAAAACATGAGAATGAGGAACGCATTCTCCATTCTAAAGAAGTGCCTAATGAAATTCACATAACATTTCCAAAAAAATTCCACCAACATCCTTTTCTTCATTCATATGTTCGAAGATTATACTCACAAACAGGCCAGGTACCTCGTTAATGAAAGACCTAGCAGCTCCAACCCGGACAAATCACTTTGAGATCTTTGTACTTGGTATTCCAACAAATATTTGAGAGTTCTTACAGACATTCTCCTAAGTTGGTGGAGTAAGAACATGTAACATTATTCCATTGATATCCCACTATTTACACGCATATAGTGTCAGATGCAACAATAACTAGAAGCTCCATTTGGACTCAATGGAATATTATCTGGAGCATTCAAACTCTATTCACCATCTGAAACAAATTGTTTCTCCTTGCATTGTTTTCTATAAAACATAAATCTTGTTGCAAGACTTGGGAGTAAATATTGCAGCACATCAACTGGCAGAATTCTGCCACACACTGAATTGAATTCACGCAAGAATTTCTGACCTATGTGGGTTACAAGTAATCAAACACAAGCGCTGCAATATGCAAAGTATTTTTCTTCTCTTTTCAATTTTAGGGTTAAGGGAGGGAAAAAATCCAATATGATATTGAACAGAAGTAGTGACAACTTTCCTACCCAAACTCCCAAGTTTTAACTCTTCCCATATCGTAGCTTCAGAGATTCAAAACCAAAAACTTGGATGCCATACATTTATACAGAAATATGACACGTGTATCAATAAAATAAGAACGTGTGTAAATCTCAAAAGAAAGTGGAAAAAAAAACCAAAAACTAGCATCTATACATGCACATATATGGAAAGGACCAGGACAAGAGCATTCATATTCCTATGCATCATTCTCTGGACATGGGTTCAAAAAAACATGAAAATTTTCCAACTATATAGTGCCACTATATCCAATTTTTAGAATGAAATCATGTCACTGAATGCAATAAAGGGGAGGATCTAAATCAATTGGCTAAAGTAAGTGTGATTTTGCTTTCTTTCATCAAGTTGAATATATTTAAATCAACTAAGGAGATTCATCTGAATGAAAGCTTGTACAATTGGCCTAAAGAGTAAAATTGTGAAAGATGAAGAGTAAGAATTGAACATTTCAATTATTGAACATCCCTAATTTTATACATATGTAAAATAAATCACCTTTGGGGGTGGAGGAGGAGGTGGTGGGGGATAGACAGTCGGAGCAGACATTCTTTCTTCTGCAGATTGGTACCACCACTCCATCATCTGAAAACCCATGAAAAATATTTACGGATGCTCAAAATTAAAGAACTCAAATGGGGAAAACAGAAGTAAAAGATAGTATGAGATTACATGAGATTACAACATTCCACAGACTCAATGGTTCTCCTTAATCTACCTCTAGTTAGATCTTATGTAATATCATAAGCAAGATGAGAACTTTCCTAGTGAAGAAAATCCAAAAAAATCATAAAAACAAAATACGAAGAATTAGCAATTTTGAGGGCATGCAAGCAAAAAGCAGAACACAGTTAGGTCTTAAGGTGCAAATAGCTAAAGGGTATAAGCCGCATAGCTAAACAAGTTACAGAAAGCGAGCAAAGACAAACCCATATATAGTAATTACAACTCCACGCATAATGTCTTGTGGGTAAAATTTGCATTAGGTTGATTGAAACTCACTTTAAAGAAAAACACTGCAGCAATTAGACCTGTCTGAGCATAGTCAAGAACTGCATATGCACAGCTGAGCAATCCACCTTGTAATGCCTGAGATACATTATAAGTAACCCCTTTAGTTAAGAACCTAAATAAGAAAATACAGCAACTAAATTTTTTTTAGGAGGATAAATCAGTGAATCGAATAAAATAAATTCACAGGAGGGCAATTAGATGTCCTCAATCACATGATGTCAAGTTAAACTGTACTTACCTCCATCCATCCATCCACCCACATTACATGTCCATTAAAAGTTGGCAACTTAAAAAGTCCACAATACACCTCACTAATTATTATCTGTCCCATTAATAGGTCGATTTTACACAGAGGCGACCTTGCCAAGTTTATTGGTATTGCACAACTTTAACAAGTCATGCCAGGTATTATAGGAATTTTGGACATTCTGGAAATGTGATTAACTACTCTTAACTGTTTAATCAAAAAAGTATAGACAAGTATGATATAGATAGCTAAATAAAAGATAAACATGTACCTTTAGCCAAGGGGGCCCACAAAGTCTCTCACGCTCACGGCTTCTTATCTTAGAAATTCTGGAAGAAGTATCCATCTACCGTGATATCAGAAAGAGATATAAGGCTCAAAAACATAGGATGTTATCAGTAGACTAACACAAATGATAATTCTATCTGTCAAGGACAGGCTTAATCTTTTCTGAAAAGACAAATAATCATTATATCAACAGCTTGCATTTATTAATATACAGCTTACTGATTGCACCAAAGCCTATTGAGAGAAAATTAAGGTTTAAAAACTAACAGACAACTTATATAAACATCACGTAGAATTAAAAATATGCTATAAAATTTAAATTCTAATATTACAAGAAATGACAGCTTGTATTCCTACTAATCATAGAATATGTTATTGAACCATCCGCAGAGAGCAAAGGATTTAAATTTCAGCATCTTCATTGAAGAAAAAGGAAAAGAAAGTCCAGTTAAAATCTATTGTCAAGTGACAACAAAAATCATGCAAAAAAATCAACCATTTATCAGACACTTGACAAAGCATGACCTAACTGGTTGAGGAGAAGATGCTTAAAGGACAAAAGGTAAATACAAAGGTGACAACACACTTAAAGCTTTGACCAAAGAGGTTACTGCTACAAAAATTGATCTCCCAATAATTCAGCATGACTGAAAAGGGAAAAAAGTATTAAAGGTTACTCGGTCAAGCAACCTTTGATCTCCACATATTACCTATAGCACCATGAAAGCAATTTCGAATTCAAAAATCTTTCAACTGATTCGTCATTTATAGTTATCCAGCAAGGCATTACAGGAGTCACTCAATATTCTTAAAATGAACCAATATCCCATAAAAAAGCAATCAGATAAATTATATATATATATTATTAACAAATACCAGCTCCTGTCCTGTAGCTCGACAAACATGAATACCAAGTGCATGTAATCCTACGCAGTAGAACCCAGTCGCATCCAACAAATATAACAGTTGATAAGCAAATGATAGTCCTGCACAACAAAAACTAGCTCTTATTAGATGGATGTTGGCAATAGATTCATGCACACATTGTGGAAAGAAAGCCCCACTGATACATATAATATTTCCCATGAAAATCATTACGGAATTCGACAGTTCTAACTACATGCATTGAAAAGCTTTTCCTGTTTTTTATAGTGAAATTGAGAAGGAGCTGAACTTCCATAGGATTTCCTTTAGTGGACTTCTGTCAAGTACGCATATTATTAGTAATGAAAGAATTTGTTTGTCAAGCTATAGCTACAATGTTGCATAGAAAATAAATAAAAGAGGACAAAATATAATTAGAAAAGGCCATCATTATAAACTAGTCAAACACTTTGTTGGAGGTAAAACTGTTTAAAACTGGTTTATCTGGCTGGTGCAAAGCTGATCTGCAATAGGTTGATAACATGCATAAATACAAGAAAGCACCAGGAGAGTAAGATATTCTTTTTGACAGGATAACAGAACACATCAAAGGGCGACCTAGCGGTACATAAAGGAAACATAGCAGTAGGAAATACTTGTTTAATTGGAGGTGAGAATTGACACAAAACATGAGAAGGAAGAAACGGAATAGAGTATTTATCCAAGGAATAAGGTGAGTAGAGCATTAGTATAAGCCATTTTAGGTAATACGGACGGAAAAGAAACACAGAATTTTTTAAGAAAAATAGCAAGTTATTGTTCAAATATGAGAGAAGGCAAACTTCCTGATATCATTACAGTCATCTACAACTAAGTCTTAAGGAATTTGAAGGTTCTCCTTTTTACCTAATTGTTCTCAATTGGACAGAAATGTTTTCTTATTGATTTTCGGTCCACACATAATAAAGTGTCACCATTTTTATTTTTTTTTCAAAAAATGCATTTGGCAATAGTGTTATGATGGAGAATGTGTGGTTAAAAAATACGGAAAATTTTGAATTTATGTGTAATATTATTTTATTGAAAAACATGTGGTTGAAATGGAGTTTATTCACTGTAGAAGAAGGGATTTTTATGGAAAAAATGGGCTCAAACAAGGGCTAAATTGTATTGCAAAAAACTGAGACACAGTAAACTCAAAGCCATTGAACATCACAATCTTACCATGCCATATTCAATAGAATTTTGTTAAAATTTACGGTTCACAATTTATTAATTATTACCTTTCTCTTTAAAAGTTGGGCCTTCATTTTAACAAATCAAACTTGCACTTTATCCCCTCAAGAACTTATTGACATTTTTTCTACAGAATCCATCTCCTGTTTTCCCCCAGAACGAATTTTACTCTCTCCTGAAGCTTAGAATTGCTCAATTTACTCTTCTCTAATTGAACTACTCAAACAGATTAAAAAAATGAAAAAGAAAACTAGCAAAGCTATTAGTAATCAACTACAACTTCTACAAAGGGCATATAAAGCATGCATGCCAAAGTTGTCATCTTTATCTCTATCCCCACATAGTAACCTCAAAACAAATCTACAACTAACTGAAGCCAAGTGAATCCCGTCTTATTCCATAATGGATAAAAATCCTAACAAAATTTTCAATTTATAAGAAATTATCAATGTCGAAAACATATGCAACGTGCACCTTCATTTCCAGCATGTATCCAAGGGTAGCAAGCACCTATAGCCTTCTGCAATCTCTTGATCAAACGGGCTCTACTTGATGCTTCAACAACTGAATTGCTTCTCAACCCATAGGAATTTCCGCCTCCATCAAGGTAGTCAGTATCATCTAATCTTTCATCACTAACTCCCCATAAACTTGCCTGAAGTGAAGCTTCCCTTTCCTTATTGTAGATAGACTGCAGTTTTGACTTTATATATGGCAAAACGACCTGAAAGATTGCATCTTAGCATTAGGAGTCAAGAACTTGGCAATGAATGAAATAAACTGGAAACTGTAATTTGTAATAAACAGATCCTTTTAATATGACAATACAGAGGCAAAATACTCAAGATTATGCTGTTATTGCTTTTGCTACAATTCAGCATTCCAAGCCGCACTAAAGCACTTTTGTTCTCTTTCTTTGAGGGGGGACAGGACAACTCAAAAACTTGGGGTAAAATTTTATAGAGTAGATGAGAACAAGATTAGTGTGCCCACTATAGAATTATAGATGCAGGGGTTCTTTGGAGAAAGTACAAAATTTCTTCTTTTTCTTTGATATCTATGGACCAATTAAATAAATTTCTAAAAATTGAATGGGGAGAGGGTCAGCAATTAGAAGCAAACTAACTTACACCTGCAAAAGCAAAAATGATCGATGGAGTAGTCTTTGTGTGAAGTTCATTACTCTTCTTTTATCCTTCCTTGTACTAATTATTAAATAAACCAATAATAATTTCGATCAATAGAAGTGTTTGTTTAATGTAAAAATTCTAAATAACTAGCCATTTTGGGACAGAGGGAATAACGGTATCCAAACTTTTTGAAGTATTAGACATAGACATGACACCATAAAAGCAGCACAGCTTTGTTAAAAAACATAGAGGTTTCTACATTGATGCAATTTCTCACGTGAATAAGTACTCAAGGATCATTCACCAGAAATACAACTGAGAGAACTTTTTGGCGCTTCTCTAACCCAGTGTGATGAATTTCATCACCAAAGTCCGTAAGTTTAGAATTCTTCTTCAGTCTTAACCTAACTCCTCTTCTGCGTAGGCCATATAATGATTCCGCAAAACAAGCATCTGAGGAAACACAAAATATCAGGCAGTGGTATTACTAGAACCACAAAATATTTAGTTATACAGGGTGATGAACTCTTTATTTCATCAATGCAACTCGTAGCAGTCAATTGAATTGCATAGTAGCCAGTTACCACCAAACTATTAAATTTAATTTTAATAAATGTAAAATTTCAACCCATAAATTCCGTCTAGCTCTTGGGTTAAATGCTAAAACTCAATGATTTCATCATAATTTATCCAATAAATAAATCCTAAAAAACATCACAATCTAAAATCTCCAATAAAGTAAACAAAACAGGAAATTACCAGTAGTACGTAAACTATGAGTTTCCAGAACTAGCATAAGCAATGCGAAGAATTCATCTTCATAGTCTAAGATTTTATGAAAGAAGGGTCTTCTCAACGCCAATACCTGCGCGCAACATTAAATTTGCGACATTCATATCAAATTTCACAGTAAATAAAACCTCACGCTAGAGTAAAAAGATGTAAAAAAAAAAGAACAGCAAATAGACTCGGCTAATTGATGAAGGAAGCATACACCAAATGAGTAAGTGAGGGCGGCACGTAGGCTTGACGGGAGCTGCTGAGCAGCGGACATCTCGAAGAACGTGGGACGTGTCCCTTGTCCTCCCACCTGAAACAACATCTCTCTCTGTCTGTCGTTTGCTCTGTTCAGACTACACACCTCCGCCGATGCTCTGCCGGGAAGAGTTTTCACCTCCGCCCCTGCTCCGTCACGCCGGGGAGAGTTTTTACCTTAGAGTAGCATTTATCTTCCTAGCTTTTCCGTCACGATTTCCAATATGTATGCGTTTATTGCATTTTTGTCCCCCAAGAAGTTTATGATTTTCCAATTGCCCCAGAAACTAAGAAACATTTATTTTAAACCCCTAGTCTTACTTTCATAATTTCAAATAAAAAAATTAATTATTTCAAAAACTACTCACCCTACTTTGATAAATAGTTCACTCTGACTTTCAACTTCAATAAGATTTACCTTTTTTTCCTAATTCCCATATATGAAAAGGTAAATATTAGAGAAAATTGCGTGTACTAGTCTCAATATTTGCAGTACCTTGTATTTCTATCCAATCTCTTTTTCTTAGCATGCTAATTTTCAAATTTTCATTTATTGATGATTATCTCCCCACATTTAAATTCATCTAAAATGTCATTAAATCTCAAGTTTAGCAATCAATCGTGCACTGCATGTGAGCTATCATTGTAGAAACTTGCATTTCATATGCAACGCCTAAATGTGTGCTAAGCTATGAAGTTAATTGTCAGTTTGGACGGAATCTGCCTGTATGGTCGACTGAGTGAAAAAGTTAATATTATAATTATAATTTTTGTCGAATTCTGAACATGTTTGGTAAAATTTTTGTATATTATAAGGTAATCAAATATATTTATAACATTTCATAAAATCCATGACTTTTATAAACTTTATATATACACATTCCTTGAATCTCACATTACCTATAAAAAAAACTTTATCTTCCATACACTGGCAATAAAAATGGTTTAGGTCGTCAATAAATGAATTGTCAAGAATTTGCATGCCAAAATTGCAAAGTATCCAAAGTTGGGAACCACCAATCCAATTTTATAGTCAGAATATATTGGACACGCGGACTTTGTCTCTGTGTTCTCAGTCATCCAAGACACTGGTGACGAGGCAGCAGCCATGGCCAACTTAGTCCGAGTCGCCGCCGCACAGATGACCTCCATCAACGATCTCTCAGCCAACTTCGCAACCTGCTCTCACCTTGCTAAGGTAAATTACTCAATTATCTGCGACACAAAAATCTGCGACGTTGATTTGAAACTTCTACTGAAACCGCCTAACTGAAATCTACGAATCTAGGAAATTAATTGTTATTGTTTCCCTTCTCGTATGTCTAATTTTAATTGATTTTCTCTAAGTTTCAATTGGGTAGGTTTCGATTTCACGCACCAGATAGAAACCTAATGGGATTTTATGTCAAACACGTAACAATACTTTACGCAGTTCAAGCTATAAGACTGCTATCTTTCAAATTTGGCAGTAGTATAGTGATGATAGTAGAAGTTTGGACGGCTGCCTCAATCACCCACTAAATGAATGGGAGAGTGTCCATTGGTATTGCTATGACGATCAAGTTAGAATGAGTTATACGTGAGAAGTGAAGGATACGAGGGAGTAATGAGAATGTGTGTGTATTTTCATTACCATTGTTAGTGCTCATTCTATAGGAGGGGGACGGTCACTTGATGGAATGGAGTTCCCCCTTGTGTGATTGATGCTTTTTTCCACACATGGCGTTCTTTAGATCTAGTGATTCCCCATTAGTGTCGTGAAGAGAGAGATGATATCTGCAGTTTCAGATTTGTGCCCCACTGGATTGCTGGCAATCTTTGGTCAGCATTCAAGACTTAGCATGAAACTTGGCTCCTTCCTTGAGGTGGAGGAGTTCAATAATCGGGACGTTGGAGGTACGAGACCCATTATATCAGTCTATCAATTTTCCCAGTTATCACATAGATACCAAGGGAAGATAAACCACTGAAACTTAAGTTTCTGCACTGTCATGTCCTATGCAGCATGCGAATGAGTGCTAAAGCTGGAATCTTTTGTTGGGGGGGAAATTTTCAACACTAAAGACTTAATCACAAAGAAGTTTCCATGTGAATATAGCCCTCAACTTGATTGCACTTTATGTTCTCATACAAAGTATTATACATTTAAGGATCCTCTTGCTACATAACACGTCCTCATTCACTACATAGAACTTCTAATAATGGGAAAAAATCAAACGTGAAGATTCTCTTGCGACGTGATGGAGCCTCTCCACTATGTAAACCTTGTATGGTTTGAAAAGTAGAATGCTTTAACTATGTCTTGGAACTACTTAACGAGCTCTCCTAAAATATTCCATTCCCAATCACTGTCTACTTTTTGTCAAATTGGACTTAACTCTTGAGGTTTGAGGTTTGACTTTGACGTCTTCCTGCCCCTGAAATCTCAAAATTTCCAGGATCCCTGACATTCTTTGTTTGAGCAGTGACTTGGGGTAAGTTAGAATTCGTGAAAATCAATTCTGAAATTTGAAAATCATTTCTGGTGACGGGGGAAACTTTTACATGTTTTACCAACAAGTACAAAATTAATTATATGGGTGCCTTTATAGTCCCAGATAAGCTGAATGATATTAGGTTCTTATCTGATTCATGGGAGGCCCAAATCAATGTTTGGGAGTTTCGCTGATAACGCCTTTTTCTTCTTCTTTTTTACATCAAGGCATTTCCTAGTAGCTTTGCCAGACATATATACACCATTTCCACTTTTGCTTCTTCTAGTATATATTAACTTGCTATTTTTTTTTTATATTCTTTTATATTTTTAAGCAAAGTCATCAGATTCTTCCCAGTGGATTCAAATTTGAGGTCCCTCCCCAGAAACTACGGTTTTGAATTTTGTTTAATACAGTTTCAGTTTTGTTCGTGAAAGATAAATAAATAAATAATCTTGACTATAAGTTGACTCTTAATGCAAATTATTTTCTGTTGTGTGCTTTTCTTTCGTGGTTAGAGAGAAAGGAAGCCTTGTTATGGTTAGATATATTGTTGTAAAAACTAGATATATTTATAAGTAGTAGGACATATTCTTATTATAAAAAAAAATGTGATTTGTTTATTTATACCGCTATATCTTGTACATTTTACAGGGCAAATATTAAAGGAGGTGTATATGTGTCTATGAAATATGTACATAATTGATTTACATGTAGAAGATATAATTGATTACACTGAACTTAAATGTTTATCCAGGGTGAATGGATAAAGGGTTAAATTGTTAAACTTATGATTGGATCACAAATTAATTATTCTATTACAGCAAAATTTTTGGGCTTGTTGATCTTAGATCTTAGCTCTTTTAGTTATCAATGGAACTTAAAAGTTTATTTAATTAGCTCATAATTCAAGAGTGCAGTTTTGGACCTTAGCAGAGCAGTCCAAACTATTGACTTACACCTAGTAAGTTGAGTTCCCTCGGTTTGAGTTTTTGGGTCATTGAATTCGCACTTGTGCCTTGAGAGAGTCGAAGAAATTAAGTGGTTAATGGTGCCTCCTCGCAGGAGCAAAGAAGACAAACTTTGTCTCGAGGTTAGATGTAGAGTTTTATATCTAATTGCATCACAATTTGCAACTAATATTTTCATAGGGGATACCTTGCAATCTGTGGTCTTTTTTCCTGTGGATCTTTTCAGTTTGTCATTAATAAACAAATATATTCTCTCATGATTTGTACTGTTTTACTAGTATTGTTGGGCTAATTTTGCAATCTGTTACTGACTTAGGAAGCCGTTTCAGCTGGCGCAAAGTTGCTTTGCTTTCCTGAGAATTTCTCCTACATGGGTTCCAAATCTGGGGACAGTCTTAAGATTGCTGAATCATTAGATGGACCAGTTATGACTAAATATTGTTCTCTTGCAAGGTAGAAAAATCCTGACTGTCAGTTGAATATGACATGGTCCCGCTTTACCATTTCTATGGGCTATGTTATTAAGTACATAGGCTTATTTTCATTTTGTCTTCAGCTTCATATCATTCTATCCACTCTTCATACATTTTTCATCTGGTTGATCCCACCCTAACCTTTCAGAAAAGAGAAAAAAAAAGAATAGTCTCTACTTTTTCCCAGTCACTGTTATGTAAGGATGCTTAATCAAAGAGTAATGCTAAATCGGATGGTTATTTATAGTTTGCTTGTTCATAAACTCTTCCATGTAAATACAAGTTTGTTCTTACCACTTGTAGATCATGTGAGTCAAATAATCTATTATCACCACATCATTGTGCATTAAAAGTATGTTTATCTGAACTTTTAGGTCAAATGACACTCCTACTGTCATAAATTGCAGGGAGTCAAACATTTGGTTGTCACTTGGTGGATTTCCGGAAAAAGGATCTGACGATGTACACTTATGCAACACTCACGTATTGATTGATGATGCTGGGAACATAAGAAGCACATTTAGAAAGATGCACTTGTTCGAAATTGACTTTGGCTCTGATTAACTTCATTTCAGTTTTGCATTATGCAATTATGATGATTCCATTTATTATATCTGAAGGTTTGATGTTGATGTGATTGGAGGTGCTGTTTACAAGGAGAGCTGCTTTACGGAAGCAGGTAGTGCTCTATTCTCTTAAGATCCTGCAAAAGCTAGTTGATGATTATTTGTCCTCTAATATGTTAGCATCTATTTCAGTTAATTTTATATATGGAATTTGTGGATTAATATGCTGAGCATATCTAACATACCTCTTAATTTACATGCATATATCACTGCCTAAAAGTACATTAAATGTGACTTCAGTCCTATGAGAGTTTGGACATTTTTGTGGTGCGGATTGAACTAAACTCCTTTTCTTCTCCCATTCATTTTATACTTCCTAATACGTTAATAATAATTCTGCTTATTGGAAGCTGGGATTTGGTAGTGGAGCATGAAAAATTTTCATGCATCTAAGCAAGACATTAACCTTTAATGATTAACTTCTACAGGAAAGGATATTGTTGCAGCTGACAGCCCGTTTGGACGCCTAGGTCTAACAGTTTGCTATGATTTGAGATTCCCTGATCTTTATCAGCAGCTGAGGTTCCATCATGATGCACAGGTTGAAGCAAGAGTTTTTACATCCTGATGTGCGGATATGAGATTATCTTTGACCTATTTCTTTGCCACGAAATTGTTACACCTTCATTTCCTTCCTGTAGGTTTTGTTGGTGCCTGCTGCTTTCACAAAAGTGACTGGTCAGGCACATTGGGAGGTTCTGCTTCGTGCACGTGCCATTGAAACTCAATGTTATGTATGAAAGCTTGATTTCATCATGTTATCTCTAACTTCCTCTAAATTTCTTGTTCTGTAGAAATCGTCATATTCATATTATTAGTTGAGGTCCAATTTTATGGCTGACCAAATTATTCTTCATATATACATAATAAATGGCCTTATTATGTGGTTTATTGGTAAAATGTATCTAGGAATTTCCCTGCGATACATTTTTGTTCATACACTGTTTATACTCAAATGTTATACTATTTTTAGACTCAGTGCATCACTTAAATATTTCACATGAATGATACTTCTGATCAAAAGTAAGGAAGTAAATTTAGCTTACCTTCCATCTTGAAAAATCGACACTGTGATCATTTGAGCTTTGGATCTAAGCTATTTTATATCTTAAAACTGATTGGGAATCGACTGATGATCTGTGAGAACTCTAGGTTGCCTAACCGAGGTTCTGATTTAGTACCACTAGTTTATTTTGATAAAATCATTCAAGAAGAAGTTTGTTAATTTCGTGACGTGCTCAACACACATTATTCCAATAGGACACATGTTTTTCATGCAGAAAGAAACAGTTGTCAACGTTAAGATCATGTCCTTGAAAATGAAAAACCTTACAAAAAATGGCTTGGCCTCAGCGGTTTACCTCCAAGAAATTGATTTTGCACTTTTCCTTGCTAGAAAATCAAAGAGACATTTAACCTCCTAGAATCAATAAATTGTTGGTGACTTATTTCATTTATTTACCTGCTCCAATGAGTATCCCACCATAACTTATTTTTCTGATATCCAAAATATCTAATTTCATTATTCATTTGGTTTAGAGTTGACTGATTTATCTCAGTTTCTTCTTGCCTAATCTATTTTTATTTTGACAATCATGAATATTCCCAGGTCATAGCTGCTGCACAAGCTGGGAAGCATAGTGATGAAAGAGAAAGCTATGGCGACTCCATGATAATTGATCCATGGGGTACAATTATTGGACGGTTACCAGGTCAGAACTATTTCTGTTTTACCTTGTGGCACTTCACATATTTCAACTAGCCTTGTATTTTGGAAATTGATTGAATGCAAATTAAAAACCATACTTATCCGTTTTCTGTTCTATAAGATTCAGGTTGTTAAGTGGGCCGAGCCGAACCGTCCGGCTCACCCACCGGTGGGCTTGTGGCTTATGTGGTTTTTTTTTTTAAGGGGAAAGAACTGAAAATTGCACTTTCACTTGCCGAAGTATAACAAAGATATAAATTTGTAAGGACATTGTAAACGTAAAAAAATATTTTTCATCAAAACAATTATTAAGCTGATAAAACCTTTCTCCTTCATCCAGGCTTAGGACTGACTACAATACGTATGTAGAGTTAAAACTTCACATGAGATAGTATTTCATGTACAATTTTTCGGAGACAAATGAAATTTCAATATACAGTAATAAATATAAAAGTTAAGTGTACCAAAAAAATCCGTGAAAGTTATAATTTATGAAAATCTTCAGCAATTGCATTAGCATCTTGCCTTGTATTAAGTAGTTTGAAACTATTGAATTACACGCTCCATATGATTAAACATCGACTTCTAGAATAACTTTATTGGCCTTTTTAATACGACCTCGTCAAAGTTTGTATATCTTGACCAGATAATTTAATGCTCAAAGACGTGAAACGAAATCTAAGTGCTATTGATAGGTAAGTAGTGGTGGTGATTTTCTCGGTCAATGTAACATAATGTCAACTCTGACACACATTCTATGTTATATTTTGAAATGTAAGTGCTATCGATAGGTAAGTAATGGTGGTGATTTTCTTGGTCAATGTAACATAATGTCAACTCTGACACACATTCTATGTTATATTTTGTTGTTGTTTCATATCGACCGTCTAATTGTACTGCTGTTATGGATATTGACTTTTCGTTTATGTTATGTTTTGTTGTTTCAGATCGACTGACTACTGGTATCGCTGTTGCGGATATTGACTTTTCATTAATTGATTCGGTGAGATCAAAGATGCCAATAGCTCAGGTGAACATCATATTTTTGATATCCTCGGTCCAGTGTGCTTCTCACATGCTTTACTAGTTGTACATTGTAAGCTTCAAACTTCTTGCCTATGCTAGAGAATGTTTGGCTTAGACAAAATAAATAAATAAAAAGTAAGTAATTAAAAAGAAAACTAAGGTCTGTTTGATTTAGATTTTTAAAAAATAAATTTTGTGAAAATTGATTTTTTGGAGAATATGTGGTTTAATAGTGGGGAAAAGTTATGGGTCCACGTGCAAAATTATTTTATTGGGAGAATGTATAATTGCAAATAAGTTTGAAGAAAAATAAGTTTTAAATAATGTATCAAACAGGGGCTAAGTTTTGGAACTTAGAATTACTTTTACTATTTTTTTTTGGCAATTGGAAAGAAAAGTTACTTAAAAGTAAATTATAAGTTGGACATATGTTAGGTTAAGCTTAGAAATTACTTGTATGTACTACTGCTTTTTTAGCCTCGGACAAACGTGCTCATACATCCACATTTTTGCTCCAACATTGTTATATAACTTGTATGGTTTTTCTTTTCAGCATCGGAAGCCAATAGAATTTTGGATGAGCAAACAGTAGCTCACTTGGTTTCATTTCTGTCAATTTCTCTTACTCTCTTTTGGCACCAAAACACTTGTATGAGATTCTCACTGCTGTTGCTCTTCTTCTGGGTAAAATATGTGGTGCTTTCTTGTCTTTGTATTATAAAACTAAAGATAATTTCAATAATGATAAGTTATACAAATCCTATTATATAACTCTTTTAATGGGGAATGATCTCTATTGATGTGTGTGTAGAGGTGTAAAATGGAACAGTCCACCTAGGCAGGGGCTTGACACGGTCCCTTTTATGGCAGCTGGACAGCCTAGACGATCCAAACCATCTTTACACCTCTTTGTGGTGCGCATGCGCACTAGGTGTCTTAACTGAATCGCTGAAGTATTGAACGCATAGCCTTGGTGTTTTCTTTGTTTTTTTAACAATAACTGCAGTAGGAATTATTGATTCATACTAATAAAAAAGGAAACAAATGAATTTGATAAATAATCTTGACTTCTAACTTAAGATAATTTGACTCTGTAGATCTTTAAAACCTTTGAGTTTTTGAATGTTATAGTTTTAGTAGATCAAAACCATTAGATTAGCTTGAATTAATGATTATGATTATTTGTCAAGTTCATTGGTAAGAACTGTGAAAAATGCATGTATGGCATAAAATTTGGCCTAAAAGTATGATTTTCTTGGAGGATTTTTTATGTAACATGACTGTTTTTGCTTACAATATGCTTCTATATAATAATGAGAGAGAGAGAGAGAGAGATGCTTTCTGAATGAATACCAGTAAAATTTAAAATAAGAAAAAGAATTAGAAAGAGAGAGACACAAAAGTTCTCTCATCAAACATAAAATTTTAAAATATTGTCATTTCCCCTCCCCCCAACCACATATTAATTTACAAATAGGGAAGCGGATGCACCAATGGACATATGCCTTACCATCATAAATACAACTAAAAGAACTGTGTAAATAAACATAAATTTGGAGATACTACCTATATTAGGTGAAACAAGTATGTCGAATAAAAAACCCACAAACCATGGTTAAATACTGAGAGCAGATGCATTTTGAATGTTTTCAAGGTTAAATGCTAGGCCAAAAAGTCTCAGGTTTTTTGCCAATAGTTACAAAATATACAGGGAAAAACAAAAAAACCAGAGCCCATGGCATCACAATTACTGTAAAGTTGATAAACAAACCCAATACTGTTTTATTTCACAGTTGCTATGAGAGACGCTTCAACAATCAAAAGAAAACAAAACCGACCCAAAGAAAAAAACCTATATATATATATATAAACTGCTATGGTTTGTCCAGTAAAAGAAACTAAAATCTTATCCATTATAGTTTACATCACTGCATGCCAAATTGCTCTAAATTACGTACATCGTCATTTCAACTTGAATTCCCCCAATTCAATACGAATCATTCATCATGCCAGTAGAAAGTCTCGAGTAGAATTTGGACTTGCAAGAAGATCAAAAGGTTTGCCTATGGTGTCTTTCAAAATAGTGATTTGGCCTTCTTTCAAGAGTATATCTTCGTCGAGGGTCTCTATCTTCTTTTTCAACATATTGATCTCAGAATTCAGTAACATGTTCTTCTCACTATATTGCTTAATCTCCTCCCACATTAAATCCCTCTCTTCGGATACTTTTGGTAGTATCCCCCCTGCAATTGTCAGTTCTTTCTTACATTCTTGCAAATCAGTTCGAAGTTGATTAATAATATCATCCTTCTTCATCATCTGCAAACAAGAAGAAAAATTAACATGGAACCAATAGCGGATAACTGAGGGCAATGTTTCCGAAATTTCAAAGGCAAAAGGGATCACATTAAATTTTTGCTTAATTATAGAATATGCAAAAAATAAAATAAAAAATCCAAGTGGGTTATGAACTCTAGACATTCTCTCTACAGTTTCATTTTACTCAGAGAACACAATATCAAGATTCTAAAATTTCACTTGTAAAACAAGTTTGCTTCTTAATCTAACTGAATTTGTATCTGGTCTTTCAAATGATTGCTATATCTGTTAGCAGAACTGCAGAAGCATATCATATCAGCTTAACAATGCCTATATATTTCCTACTTTGCATACGTGGAGATCAAGCAATTAACAGAATCGATTGTGTCATCTGGATTAGCATTCCACTGTACATATCATGTAATGTAATGTATCTTTGCCAGGAATGTATAGTTCTGCTAATTCGACATAATGCTGAGAGTTTGCACAGTAAATGAGACCAGTGTTCATTCCAAAAAAATATCAAAGAGTTTGGACAGAAATGAGAATACTCAATATTTTATTAAATATTCAATTATTTCAGCTACCCTGGTATATCTTAAGTAAGCTACTTGCAACTTTGCCTCGAATTTTGCTCAGAAGCCCATTTATGCATGGAAAAGTGGGGTCATCTCATTTCAACTCTGTTAACCAGAAATTGGGTTAGTTGACCAAATTGGAATAAAATATATTTGGGCCTTGTGATGTTCCTCAAAAGCTATGAAGACCCATTCCTTTTGGGCCTTATGACGGTCCCCAGTGCTATGTAGATCCAATATTTTTGGGCCTTGAAATGTTTTTTAACCTCTGTGATTTATGGGATAAAAATTTTAGCTGAGCTAATTATACCTCTGGCATTACAATTACTTCTTCCTTTTTTTTTCTCTTTCTTTTTTTTTGGTATTATATGGAGGACGAAATCTGCTACATAGTTATACAGGCTATGAATCATATAATTTTCTCTCTGTCATGTCGTCAGTGTATACCTGTCACTTCAAGGGGATTTAGATAATTTTTTTCATACTGGGAGTGTTTAAAGATCTAAGCACGTTAAGGTTACAAGTTCTGCTGCCGCTATGCATCGTTTCCTCCATTTAATCCATCTCTGCCATTTTCTTATGTACATGTTTATAACAATTCTGTCAGATATAATATTTGCACATCAAGACCTTTACAACGGATCAAAATGCAATCAGATAACAAATGAAACCATAAACAATACTACAAAGAGTAAAATAAGCTCATAGATGAGAACATATAATGTTGCCTGTTGCAGAAGAAATAATAGTAGTTTGAACTTACCTGAATTTCAAGATCTTTCATCTTGTGGTTTACACAAGAAAAATTATCCAATGCATTTTGCACTTCGCATTTGAGTATGTCGTTACCTCTGACCGCTGCAGCCAGCTCAGCTTGAAGTTGCTCCATATCGAGCTCTTTGGAATAAAGCTTCTCACGCAACAAACTTGTCAATAAGGTCTCTGCTTTTAACTCGGATCGGATTATCTCCTACGCAAGATATAAAAATACTTACAAATGGTATTGAAAACAAAACAAACTAGAGTGAAAATTAAGCCCTGTTTGATGCCCATTAAAAAGAGTTTTTTTTTTTTTTTTTTTTTTTT
>CAIGRN010137519.1:19547-32149 GCA_903798345.1 Fraxinus anomala
TTTTTTTTTTTTTTTTTTTTGAGAAAAATAAGTTTTGGAGTAGTGATTTTTTTGGAGAATGTGTAGTTAAAAAATAGGGAATAAGTTTTGGGTTTATGTGTAAAATATTTATTGTGAGAATGTGTGGTTGAAAATGAGTTCTAGAAAAAAAAAGAGTTTTTGAAGAATGGTAGGCTAAGGGACTAAATTTAAGTGTGGGACAAAATTAAAAAACAGAGGAATCAATAAACCTCTGGTTTTCGATCATCTGGTTTACATGACTCATCATCTAGTCTGCATGATTGAGTTTCTAGGGTAACTGGGCCAAGTGTGTCATGCAACTTCGTGGATTTTGCATTCAGCACACTGGAGACAGTCTGCACACTCCTTGTCAAGTTTTCATTGGCCCGCTCAAAACCTTGAAGCTTCACTTCACATTCAAGAATAAATTGGCAATCTAAACCTGTCTCAGATCCATGTCCACTTTTCAGTGTGCGTCTTTCGTTGGCTTTTATATATTCAAGTAACTTCTTAGAAAGTTGGCTGTTCTCTATAAGAGACGGAAGCACTTGATTTAGCAAGCAGCTAATACGATTCTGTAGTTCTTGATCTAACTTAAAAGTTAAAGTTGCACCATCTTTCCCACCGTTTCTCAGACGATTCAGTAGATCTATGTTCTCACACCTAAGTGAATCAACTTCAAGCCTGTAAGATTCCACCTCCTTTCTCAGGGCATGCTCCACTCCGGTCAATCTCATATGTTCCACTTGCAGCTTTGCAAACTCGAAATCACAGTTCTCTAAAGAAACTTTCTTTCGAAGATCTTCACAAAGCCCCCGCAATCCATCGATTGTTTTCTCTTGATCTCTACAGGTCCTTTGCAGTCTACAGATGGATCTGTGCATATCCTTGCACTCAACAGCTTTCGCCTCATAGTTTCTTCGAAAGCAATCTCGATCTTCTTCTGCTGCTCTAAATTTGTCTTGCAGTTCAATAAGATTTTTCTGTAAATATTGCTTTTCCTCTCTAGCTTCATTGACTTGAGTTGTTATGCTTTCAAGCTGTTTCTCTGAATTAGTAATTCTGGTTCTAGTAACCATTTCCCTTTCACTGAAGGAAGATACTTCCCTTTGAAGGGAAACATTTTGCTCTGCGAGCTCCCTAACCCTCTCTCGAAGCCTATGCTCTTCAGACTGGTATTTTTCAAGTTTGTGGGACCACTCAATTGATCTCCTGTCCAATTCATTTTCAAGTGCCAACTGCAACTCATGCTTTTCCTTCTCCAATCTCCGGGTCTGTGTGCTTGACTCTTCCCTTGCTAGTTTGAGCTCTTCCCTAAATAAGGCCTTTTCAGCAATCCGGTCCTGTAGGACAGCTGAAACCTCTATTGCCATTTTTACCTTTTCCTCTGTTAGGCTTTTAACTGTCTGAATCAACACTGGCACATTGCACCCTCTGACCTGAAAAAAGTTTTCCTGCTCAAGTTCTTCTGAAAGGTATGCAGCACGGTCATCAGCTTCCTTGAATTTTCTAAAAAGTCCAATATCTGTATCGTCAATAGCCTCGAAATCTAGTGCAAACCCATCTTTACCACTGAAAGAAGTCTCTTTCTCTGAGAATCCTAAAGTTTCTTCATGATGATATCCATCAGTAGTCTCAGGATGCCCATGTAGTGTGCATTTTTTTGTAGAAACTTCATCAGAATACGCACTGGAACTTTCATTGAAGGTTCTGCTATAGATATCTTCAATAGTGATTGGGGTCTCCGAGTCATATTCTTTTGACCTAATCTTAGACAAAACTCGAGATTGGGTAAGTCTCTCGACCACATGCTTTGCAAGTTTTCTAGGGGATTCACGGCAAACGCCATTCTCCTCCCAATCTCCAGATGACAACTGAAGCTGAGATACTTTTGCTTCTCTGAAGGATTGAGACTTTGGTTTCTGCTTCCTGCCATCATTTGGTGAAATAGGTGCAGTACATTGACCTCTTGGTGGCCGCATTCTCCCAGAGTTGCCATTGTCAATGTGATTTCTCGTGGAAAAATGAGTCATTGAAGCACTCGTATCCATCTGTTGTTCTCCATCGATGTAACGATCCAAAACTTTATTTGATACATTACTGGAGCCATATGAAGAGGCCTCAGATATGTCAGAATGTTCTCGCATTGCAACACTATCTGATTTCCCCACTCTCTGCTCATTTCGAACCATACCCAGCTCAAAAAGATTTGTCCTGGATTGTCTCTCAGGAGTTGGAGTAAGACAACTGAATAATAAAAATTGCAACAATCAAGACCAAAAGGAAAAATGTTTACACTGCCACGGCTTGGAAAACAAATACCACTTAAAGCCAAGATAACAGCATTACAATTGCTTACCGGGTGGAATGTTGACCAGATTGCTTGTGTGAATTACTGGTACTACGAGGTGAGCCACATTGATCGGCAAAATTCCCATAGTGTAGGGCTCCAGATGAATATGAAAGGCTTCTTCTAAGACAAGGAGCAGTACCAAAAACCTGATTTTCCGAGCCCTGTTTTTCTTTTCTGTGCTTGTTAATACTTTCTCTTGGTCTCTCCCAGTAGACTTGCTTATCTGTTGATGGTGGTGAGACTTGATTGCTGTTTTTGCCGTTAGATGCATTTGATCTAAATGAAAAAAGCTTCTTCATGTCTTCAGCTCCAACCACTAATATTTATCACGAGAATTGTCAGTAGATCTATATAGAAGAAAATATAGGAACATTTACATAGATTGCTACGTGCAACATATGATATCACATGCAAATCTAGACATCATTAAAACAAAATAGCTCCACCAACTTCCATATAGATCAAGAAAACACCAGTTGTAGGCCAGAAGATATACATATGAGAAGCACAACCAGAAACATACAGGAGTATCCTAAAAAAAACATCATTTTCATCAGTTATAAAGTTTCAGAACAAGGAGACATTATTGCAAGCAGCAATGTAAAATATCAAGTTCTCATAACCTATTAGCATACAATATTTCTTTCTTGAATCTGAACTGCCCAATGAAGCAACAGAGAAAATGCAGAAGATATTATAATCTCCACACCCAGCAAAACATAAAACAATTAAACTGGAAAGTGCAATAAAAAATAGGCTTAAACAGCTTGATATGTTCACAACCTGTAACTCCTTGCTACTACAGTAGTAACAGTACAATATGTAAGCTAAACAACTGAAAAGCATAGTTCAAAATAATTAATTAATTTTTCTGAAAGTGCAGCATTGATTTGAGTGACCTTTACCTTTACCAGGAATCATGAGACTCCTCTTGTACACAAATATAATTAATCAATGTGTTTCTCACTCATGATTAGAAAAGCATTTGTGTTATAAGTTGTTATTAGGGGCAAGGTGATTCATGGGGCTTAAAGACCATCCTACCCTCAATTCTTCACATCAACCTTAATTAACATAACAAGATCTGCCACTTTGCATAGAAGAAATGAAAATATAAAACTCTTTCCATTTTGAAAAAATAAAATTACACAAACCAAGAAAGATCAAGAAAATAACTGTAAATTGAAAACCCATTTCAGATCGGTGAACTTTGTATCTTAAATTAAATATAAATCCCAAGATTGTTTCCAGAATATAATCTCTCTTAATTTATCCAACTCCAGAGCAAAATCACATTTATAAAACCCTACAGAAATTGCATTAAAGAGAAAAGAAAAACAAAGATTATAATAGAGACTCACAAATTCATTAGCCGTATGAAAAACAAAAATGAAAAATTAAATCCCAAGATTGTCTTCAAGAGAAGAAGAAATTGCGTTTTTTCTTGAAATTATCGAACTCCAGTATCTTTATCAAACTCCAAAAAAACACATTAAATTAATGAAAAAAGTTTTTAAAATAAAAACTCACAAATTACTACTTTTTCCCTCCCAGCGATAAGCAACGAAGTGACCGTTAGAGACTATAATTTCTGAGGTATATGAAGGATAGACACAGCAAAACCAAACTTATCTGATTAATATTTCAAATATCTAATTTAATGAATCGAATTAAATTATCATTTTCAAAGTAAATAAAATCAACGCTACAGGCTGTACCCCAAATACAAATCTAAATATATTCAAACAATTTCAAATTCAAAATAGAAAAAATAAGAACTTCCAATTAACATATCCCGAAATCCAAGGAACGCCGCATGTATCAAATTTACAGACAAAATCACCATCAATAAATTTCGATGTAAATACACATATTTCCATATATACACATAATTACGTATATACACATAGAGAGCATATAGAGTGAATGAGAGAGAGTGAACAACCTCAAATGGCGGCTGATTAATGTGAAAATTGTTGGCTGAAATTTCAAGAAATTGGAAAGAACGAAATTATAGAGAGAGAGAGAACGGAAAAAAAAAAAAACAAATTGTTTCCTTTTTGTGTTGAACTCGAGAGCACTCACTGAGACCTGAGTGTATAATTAGAGTAAGAAGAGAATTAATGAAAATGATAGGGGTAAATTTGTCAAACAATAAAAGTTTAAAATTTCGATGCCGCGTATAAGGCGGAAGGTTTTCCTTTATTGTGTGTGGGCCACGGCCGCAAAACATTTTTTTCCTATCTGGGTCACCAATCTTTGAGCCTGTGGCGATAAGATCTGGAGCGTTCTATTTGAAACACCTCAGGTCCCCAACTTACGGAAAAACTATGCTACCGCATCCTTAGCTGATGAAAAAGGTCAAATGTTCAAAATTTATTTTTTGTAGAAAACAACTATCGAACCCCTAGTTTAAATCGATTGTGCTACATGTACATAACAGATTTAAATAATAATTTACATACACATGATATAATAAGATATGATTGGATTAAAAAAATTTCAACCAAATTAAAAGAACTTCCTCACTCTATTTTTAACATTTCGTCTGTATGAAAAACATTTTGTAACTGCTTATGTACAAATAATATTATTCAGTTTAAAAATAATAACAAAATTAATTTCTAACTGCTTAAACATAGTCTACACGATGTGTGGATAATTTAAAAAATACTCTTAAATTAATTCATAAGTAGGGACGGAGCCATGATTCAATGGTACGGAAGGTTACTAGATTTGACAGTGGAAAAAAAAATAGGTTATAACCATTTTTTTATTTTTAACAAAATCTGGATTGGACAAGGGTGGGTTGTAGCCTACCCCTCTCTTCGCCACTGTTCATAAGGATGTATTTATCTTATATCATTTCTTTTTCTTTCTTCTTATAAAAAAAATGCTATAATAGGTTGTCTATATCATTTTGAGTTAATAGTTTAAAGTTTAAACCGACGTTCAGTATTTACTCTAATTGCTTGTTAATTACAACATGCATTTTCAAAACTAATAACAATGAAATTCAATAGAATGGTGGTCGTTTAATTAATATTGACATTTATTATTCATGATGTGATGTTGACGACAATAATCCGCACAGAGACATAGGGAATTGTGGGGAATGGTGGTAGGGTGGATTAGGTTGGATAGGGGAGAAAATGTTAATTGAAATAGGGATGTAGTAGTTATTTTAGACAAAAGTAAGTACCTAGTGGTTATTTCAAACAAGATTTGACTTTTTAGTATTCAAAATATAATTTATGTTAGCTAAAGATGATATTAGCACACTTTTCATTGGTTATGGACATGGAGCGTTGCAAGGTCAAAAGTTAGGAGCCCCTTTTGGAATATTCCCAATTAATATACAGGGTGTGTTCGGTAAAGATTAAAATTGGATTAAAATTAAAAAATTAATCGTTATTGTTGACTTTTATTAGATAGATGAGACCCAATAACGGTCGTATTTTCAATTTTAATTGAATTTTGAGTTGTACCAAACAAATTGACAGTCAATAAAATAGCTATTTCTTTCTCCGGTCTCCTTTTGAAGGATCGCATTCCTAATCCGGTAGGGGCGAATGGATTTGTTTTTCCCAGCTTGGCGCATCCACACACGACATAAAAGGAATTGAAGTACATATTGTGGACATGACGTACGACTCTCGTTGTAATCAGATTAAATTAGATTTCTCCTTTTTTATTTTTTTGGCTTCTTAGTCTTAGAGATAGAATACATTTCTCTAAAATTGGGAAGCTAAAATCACACATACATTTGGTCGTGTGACGCTCGGCTTAATAATGTATTAATATATTGTTTTTAAATTTTAAAACTTTCTCCCTGTTCATAACTTATAATAGTCTCTATGTTGCTTAAGAATACTTCATTTGACTTTTGTTTAAAGGGTTTCAAGCCCATGGCATAATGACATAGGCGGACGAAATAATTTGGGATCTTTTCAAAAATAATTGCAAAAATAAATTTAAATGAAAAAAAAAATAACTTGAAGAATCATTGTGTTGTCGTTAATACAAACGAAATTATCGACTATAATAACTTTAGTAATCAATGACACATGTTTGTCAACAATTACTGGTTTGTGATGTCATCAACAGTATTTCGGTCGCTAATCGCTGATGAAAAAATATTTGTAACTTCTTCATTTTTTTTTATTTTTGAAATATCATTGCTAACTTATAACTTCTGATATTACAATATCTTAAAAGAATATAATTTCATTGCTTCTGAAAGAGACATTTTAATACATATTAATATTTTAGAAGAATTTTGTGTTATTTTCAAATGATGACTTTATATAAGTTACTAAGTTAGTATTTTTCGGGAAAAAAAAACATGTTAATACTCTTCAATAAGCATAACTTTATGAATATAAAAGAACACACATTATTCCTCAATAAACATGAATTTAATATAATACTAAATTATATCTGTGTATTCCCGAATAACCGTAAATTAAACTTTAGAATATTTTATCACGCTTCATAAAGAAACAAAAAATTTTATATACCAATATTCCATGATTGTTGGGGAGTGTTCGATTGAGAGACTTGAAAAATAATAGAATTTAAAAAATTTAGGATATTTAATGTATACTTTTTTGAGATTCTCTAGAAAATATTGGTGTATTATAAAAGTCACGATGTATTCAATTAAAATATTTAGAAATTTCTATAAGTTGAGGTATTCAGAATGTCAATTACATTTAAAACATTTTATAAAACTCTAGAGTACTAATTTTTAAGAAAAAAAAATATAAAAATAAAATCTAGAAAATTGTCTCTCAGTTATCCCAAAATTTTGGGAGACTTTAACAGAAAAAAGTTTAATTATTTTTTTCTTTCAATATTTCCCTTTCATTTTTCCTTCTATAACATTAGAGCAGTGATTACATTTTTTTCTCCCAATTACATCTTGTTTTTATTTTCCTTTTATATCTTGCTCTTGCAAAAGAATCCATAGAGATCTTAGGTCTCTTGCAAAATGCTTTTGCAACACACCTACGGCTAGCCATTTAGAACTCTCATGGTTCACTCACTAGATGCTTGCACTTGATTTTTTTAGGTTTGGCTCGTTCCATGATTCGTCTTCGGAGTGAGTCTCCTTAATCCCTCCCTCCCTAAAATGTTAAAAATGTACCGATTACATCCAAAGAATAACGTGAGAGTAGTAGCACAATTTTGAGGCGTCGATTCTACGGGGAGATGGTTAAAAATACTTAAAGGATCCGAAAGGTGAATGTTCGTTTGAATGTGTGAAAAAAAATTATTTATTTGAATGAAAATAAAATCAATTTTTGAAATAGTAAAGCGTCAGAATTCCCTCAATTAGATTGGGTCATTCAACATCAATGATTTATTCTAATAACTCATAGAGATGCTCAATCTAGATTCTCTAATCGGAAGACATGTCATTAAAATCAGTTTAATTCAATTATAATTCTAAAGATTAACTCTTCTGCCATAACTTTCATACTTCTGTTTACTAAAATAAAATTTATAACAACCATATACTTGAAGCATAAGGCGGTAATGAATCACACTAGTAAAAATAGACAAATGAGATTAAAACTTAAATGAGTATTTCAATTATTCAATATAGAAAGCGTGATCGAGTCTATGAAGAATTTAATAAAAGTCTAGTCAATCTCAAAATACTTTTATGAAAAAAAGATCTGAACCATATAATTGTTTAAAATGAAAATCTAAATATATGAATCAAATAATGTAAAAATCATCTAATCCAATTGAGTTTCTCCCTAACTTCACCAAGATATTTAGTTCTTTATGGAATTGTTGGTCATCTCCTCTTATTTTTTCCCCTTAATTGTTGTTCAAGAGTTTCCTTTAGGGTTGTCTTTCTTGTCCCTTTAATATCCCTAGAAGATTTGAATATGAATGGGTCAGAAAAGAGTCCAAAAAACTGAAAATTCATTTAATTCGCGACCGGCGCTATGATGCCCATTACCTACATTGCGGCGCCGATTTTTTCTTTTTCTTTTTAAAGATCCATTCTTCATTTGAATGAAAACCTAAAGTTAAACACATGAATTAAATTATAAATTATCTTAAAATAAATAGAACAACACTTCAAGAGCGTGAATGTACACTTTCATGCTTCTATCATGTACAAAATAAAAGGAAACTTTATTTCTCAAATTGCTTTTTGATTAAACAAGTAATGGTATGAGCTTCTTCCCCTCATCCAATTCCACCAACTTAAAAGTTTATCAACAAATAGTTAATTTTTAAATGAATAGCAAGTTAGTAGTATATGGATAAAACAATATAGAAGAATTCAACAATTTTTACTTAAATATAACAAATTATATATGTTAGTTGAAAGGAGACTTTATCTTTGCATCTGAAAAGTAGATGAAATTAATGTTAAATGATTAAGAATGATGCTGTTCAGCACTCTTTGTTTAACTTTTATTGTGCATAATGATGCACAACATCCCCAATTGAATTTAATGTGTTTTTGTAGTACTTATATCCTAAATATTTTCTGCACGCCATTGCCTCGTCAAGAACTTAAGAGAACCAGGCCAATTTCTTTTTATATGGAGTAGGAGATAAATTTATAAAATCAGACCAATTTTCTGTTTAATATTTTATTTAGTGAATTGTTTTATTAATAAATGAACTAATCGTCACGTATCCAAAAACTTAAGAATTTCCATTTTCTAAGCCATATATCAAAAAAAAAAAAAAAGAAACCAGAAATAATTAGATCGCGCACGTCACTAATCAAAATTATAGATTTATACACGACAAGGTTGGTATCCCACACGTAACCCTGTTGGCAGATAATCTCTGTCTTCTTAGTCAGTAGTTTTGTGCCATGACATCATCTTGACTATTAGCAAAGGACGATGCTACGTGTACATAAAAGTTGACACAATGATTACACTCATGTGAGTTGACGGATTTTGATATATTGATCGAGAACACGTTTTTCAATCAACCGTCAAATTTTTGACACATAAGAGAGTGTCATCATGGTGTAAGCTTTATATGTACAAAAAGCTTAATCCATCAGTAAACTCTTAATTCGATTATAGTCACAGTTTTTATTATGAATTGCATTATTCTAGTATGTTGATAATAGTTTGAAAATGAAGAAAAAAACGAGATAGAAGGAAATGAACATAAGGTCTTTTTTTTTTTTTTTTTTTTATCATTATTATGAGTTCAGGATAGAGACGCAAGTGGGTTTAAGTCCAAATATTTCGAAAATGGGCTTATTAGTGCAGCTAAGCCCATGGATTTAAATAAAAATTCAATTTAAAGGGAGTCTATTTAATCTAGAATTTTTAAATACTTTTATAAATTAAAAAAATTGGGTGTATTCAATACAAACTTTTAATACTTCAAAAAAAATTTGGGTTTTAAATATAAACTTTTTGAAAGTCTATAAAGGTTTTTAAAGTCAAGATATATTCAAAATGTTAAGGACTTTCATTTTATTTTTTTTAATAAAATTCTCTACGGTATAGCTTAGAAAGTAAAAATATAAAATCTCACATTTTCTCTCTCATTTACCGCAAGAAGAAAAACTCTTTCAATTTATATATTTTTTAACTTCAATATTTCTATTTGTTCTTCTCTTCTATGAACAATGATTCATGAAATTAAAAATTAAAAAAAATTTATTTTTCTCTCTCTTTTTATTTTCACCATTCCCCATTTTTCTACGAAAAATGATCAATTTATAATTAAGAATGGGATATTGCAACCACGGTCCCCAAATATTTGTAGATTTCACTATAACCTTTCATTTATTACACTCGAGATTCCAAATTTTCAAGTGCGTGCAACTGAATGACAAATTGATGGAATTCGTCAAAATCGTCATTAATTGACCAAAAAGATAGGTTTGACTGCTTTATTAACTATTTTAATAAGAGTGAAATGGTAACTTTATATATTTCGTATAAAAAATTGAAACATTTTTCCTCAATGCCCCACTCCCACTTCACCCCTAAAAAAACCAGAAAACCCACCAAATCGTCGACCGATCAGCCATTGCCTCCCACCCACACGATGCCGCACTTTAATTGCTACAACTTCAAATCGCTGCCGCACCGAAAACCTACAATTTCAAGAATTTATTCATTCATTAAAATTCTCCAATTTCGCACGTTTAGCCCCTATTTGAGTCACATTAAAATTTTTATTTTCATTATTTTACTCATTTTTAATCATACATTTTTCAATAAAATAATATTTTTCATCATATCAATAACTTTTTTTTTTTTCAACCACACATTTTTCATCAATCTATTATTTCAAAATACATTTTTCCAAAATAATGTGGCTCAAATACACCTCAAATATTCTCTTATAAAATAATTATACACATATTTTAAAAAAAATCCCTTACTTTTTAACTATAAAATCTATTATTCAAAAATACATTATTTCAAAATAATGTGGCTCGAACACACCCTTAATCCCGAATTCAAAAACCATTTTCCAAATTATCAAAATTTCCTTCCCACAATCACCTTTGTACATTGGAAAAGTCAAAGCATCATTTCAAGAACCCTATGAAATTGAACGAAAGCAATTTGTGGGGTTGGATTATTAAAGGGTTCTGCTTCTAGGGTTAGTCTGTTGGAGACGATAGAGAAAGTGGAGGAGGATTTGTAAAGCTCAACAACAATTTGGATGAAAATCAAAGTCCAATTTTTCCAACATGAAAGAAAGCCTGGGAAGGCGTGGTCGAAGGTCTTCTAGGAGGATGATTCAATTAATTCAAAATGTGGTGTGGTCAACGACGGCTAATTATTGGAATCAATGTGTAGACTTTGTATATCAGTATGTAAACTTTGTATAGTTGAAAGTTAGTTTGCAAATTAGGTAGTTAGTTATGCAAGCTAGATTTTTTGTTATTGCAGTTGTCTTTGGCCCCCTTTTTATGTTTATATGCACTAATGTAAGACGATTTTTGAGTAATGAATTGAGAAAGTTCCAGTTCCACATTTCCTTTTAATTCTAATATTGGTATCAGAGAAAATTACTTCCGGTTTGCATCTTCTTCCTCTGCTCATTCTTTCTTTCTGAATTCATACACGCTAATGGATTCAACACAGCCTGAAACCGATTCTAATGTGCGTTCATCCATGATCAAGTCCGGCGTTGGTGAGCCATTTAGTCCCTATTTCCTGCATCATTCTGATAGCCCTGGATTGGTGCTTGTATCTCAACCACTCACAGGAGATAACTATGCCTCTTGGAGCCGTTCAATGACAATTGCACTTTCGGTGAAGAACAAGGTTTCTTTCATTGATGGATCCATGAAGAAACTAGAAGATGAGAGTCCATATGCAAGTCCTGGGTTGATCAGCTCATGGATTTGTAACAATAATAAGGTCATATCATGGATACTTAATTAAGTTTGAAAAAAGATTTCAGCAAGCGTCATCTGTGCATCTACTGCATACGAGATCAGGAATGATCTTAAAGAAAGATTTCAACAGAGCAATGGGCCACAGATCATTCAATTGAGGAAGGATCTGATGAATTTGACTCAAGATCAGAACAACATAAGTGTGTATTTTACGAAATTGAAGACTATGTGGGAAGAGTTAAGTAATTTTCCTCCCAACTACAGCTGTGGAAAGTGCACCTGTGGTGGAGTTAAGAAAATGAACAAGTACTATCAAATGGAATATATCATGTCATTCCTCATGGGACTAAATGATTCATTCTCTTAAGCCAGAGTTCATAGACTTCTTATGGATCCTATGCCACCTATTAACAAAGTTTTTGCTCTAATCTGTTGACATATGGTTGATTTCATCATTGGTGTTTTGATCATAACAAACAAGATTAATATTATTTCCAACAATTGATTTTGAGTGATGATAGTTCAATGTTAAAATCAATCTAGCATTGCCAAAATCAACACATCATAAATCCCAACTACAGCTGTGGAAAGTGCACCTGTGGTGGAGTTAAGAAAATGAACAAGTACTATCAAATGGAATATATCATGTCATTCCTCATGGGACTAAATGATTCATTCTCTTAAGCCAGAGGTCAAAGACTTCTTATGGATCCTATGCCACCTATTAACAAAGTTTTTGCTATAATCTGTTGACATATGGTTGATTTCATCCTTGGTGTTTTGATCATAACAAACAAGATTAATATTATTTCCAACAATTGATTTTGAGTGATGATAGTTCAATGTTAAAATCAATCTAGCATTGCCAAAATCAACACATCATAA
>CAIGRN010137521.1:0-15477 GCA_903798345.1 Fraxinus anomala
TTTCACTCCAAAAGGGTAACCCAAGAAAACACACTAGCACCCTCTAGAATCAAATTTTCTTCTCACATATGTTAAAGTGGAAGCAAAGTAAAGACATTCAAAAATCCTAAGATGATAATATATTGGTTTACACTTGAACAACACTTTAAAAGGTGACTTGTTTTGTAACAATGGTGTGGGAACTCTATTTATCAGGTATGCTGCTGTGAGAATGAATTCATTCCAGTAAAACAGAGGTAAGCCTGATTGATACTTTAAGGCTCTTGCAACATTCATCAAATGCTGATGTTTTCTTTCAACTGTACCATTTTGTTGAGGGGTCTCAACACAACTTATTTGGTGAATGATCCCCTTTAAGTTGTAAAAATAGTTAGTTTAAACTCAGGCCCATTGTCACTTCTCAAGATTTTAACTGAAACTTGAAAATGGTTTTCTATCATTTGGACAAATGCCTTAATTGAATGCTCAACATCAGATTTTCTTTTAAGCAAATACACCCAAGTGAATCGTGAAAAGTCATCCACCACTAAAAGAAAATATTTGGATCCATCATGAGCTGTGGTGGGGCAGGGACCGCAGATGTCACAATGGATGATATCAAAGATTTGTTTAGTTTTATGTGAACTTATAGGAAAGGGATTCTTGTGTTGCTTTACCAATGGACAGATAAAATATGAAATTTTATTATCATTCTTGAAATGAGAAATATCAGAAGTATCAGGAATAAGTTTCATCCTGGAATCAGATATGTGTCCTAATCAATAGTGCCATAAGTGTGGCTAAACATCAGAACTAATAATAGAAGCTACTGTAAAATGTTGTCCAAGGTTAAGGGCTGATAGAGTGGTTACTAAGGTTGTGGATGGAACTTTGTGAAGCATGAGTCGATATAAGTATTCCAAACTTCACCCTTCCCAATCGTCCTCCAAGACAAAAGGTCCTGCATAAAATAATCATCAGACATGAATATCAGGCAACAAAGAATCTAATGTGTTACCTTTTGACATATAGTAAATTGAAGTGGAAATTGGGAACATATAACACATCCTTGAGGAGTAAAGAATTTGTGACTTGTACTTCACCAGAATGTGTAGCTGGAACCACCTCCCAGTGGATAATTTTACTGAGAGAGAGGTTCTTGCTTTGATGGAGGTAAAACAGATGATGTCATAGATCATATGATCTGTTGCACCAGTGTCAATAATCCAAGGAATACCAGCAGAATTCTGAGAGGGTGTGGGTGCAACAAATAAACAAGTGGCTTTACCAGATAAATCAAGTTTAGCTTTTGAGTGATCAATGGTCTGCACATGATTGACAGAATGGTTGATCTGTGAGTTATCCTTAGATTGAAGCAAGGCAAAGAACTCCTGATACTCTCCCTTAGTTAGAGAAACTAGCATCTCACTTTCTTCCTGCATCACACTTCATTGATTTGCAAAACTCTCATCTCTTCTCTGGCCTTTGTATAACTTATGATTTGGAGGGTAACCGTGTAACTTAAAACGCTTATCCATAGTGTGTCCTATCATATTGCAGTGTGTGCAGATATGAGGCTCAGTATTTCCTGCCTTAAAAAACTTATCCAAATTGTGTCCTGAGATTTTACAATAGGTGCAATATGGTTTGTCCCTTTTAACAGTGAAATTTGATTTTCCATAGCTGATGGTTTTGTTGTCTCCATTGGACCTCCTAGTTGCCATTGCATATGGCTTCATTGTTCACAATAGTATAGGTGATCTGCTTATGTCTCTCCTGCTGTTGTATCTAGGAAAACACCTTATCCACTGGTGGAATAGGATCAAGCATCATCACTTAAGCTCTTGTATTATCATAAATTTCATTTAGCCCCATTAGGAATTTAATTACACAATCACGCTGGTGACTGACTATCCACCAACGCCTTCAATTGACCACAGCTACATTCAGGAATGGGATCATAAACTGACAATTCATCCCAAATGGTCTTCAACTTACCATAGTAAATGCTCATAGAATCACCTGCTTGCTCCAGATTAGCCAATGCCTTCTTTAATTCATATATCCTGGGTCCATTTTGTTGAGTAAATCGATCCTTAAGCTCTGACCTTATCTCACTTGCCTCATCCATAAATGCAACACTGGATCTAAGAGAAGGAGATATGGCATTTTGGATCCATGACACTACCATGTCGTTGCATCTCCCCCATGGGTCAAAGGCATCACTGGTCTGTTCAGGTTTAGGCAGCGTCCCATTGATGAAACCGAGTTTATTTTTAGCTCGGAGTGCTCGCCGGAGTGCCCTTGATTTAGGCAATGTTCCATTGATGAAACCGAGCTTGTTTTTAGCTCGAAGTGCTCGCTAGAATGCCCTTGACCAGGTAGAATAATTTTTTGTGTTAGTAACTCTGTCACTAGAACAACTCCTGGATTATCTGAGTTCTCCAACTTGTATGGACAGGGGTTGTGTTTTCACTGCTAGATGAATTCATTTCAGTAATAGTGGTCATGGCTCTGATACCATGTAAGATTTTACAACTGAATAAAAATTATAAAGATGAAGATAATACAGTCGGATGAAGATGATAATGGAAAGTGATTGATTACAATCGGTGAATTCATCTTACTTTTTATCATCAGTACAAGAGTAAATATATAGAAGGAAAGAAGGGGTAAAAGATGATCATAACAAACTACAATAGAAAGAATAATTGTGCACCAAACCATGTGCAATCACACGAGCTAGCAGCTGGCTTGATATGTTCTCTTCCTTATGGAATATTTACATTCCCAACTGATATGTTTATTACCTTATACATAATAGATAAGCTAGCTACATTGTCTATATTATACATTCTAACACAAACTGATTTTGGAGGCTTAAGAAAATGTTCAGATAGTGTTCACCTAAAAGTTCATTTTTAGGCATAGAAAAACTTAAGATTTAGATGACTTTAAATCGATTCAAAGATTCATCAGATGTCATTAATTTACAACAGCGGGAACAACAAACTAACTTCCATTCTATGTAGTGTTGGCTTATATGTCATTTATTTATTGATGTTTAATTAATCTACATCAATTTCACATTAATTTAGGTGCCTTTTCTTTTATCTTTGTTATTAATTTATACCGCATTTTTATAGATACAATAAACCAACTATTACAAAGATATGTAACAAAAAAAAACGAAAATTGCAATCAATCGCCCCAAGATCTACACATACTTTTGAAAGTCCATTGAACTCTGTTGTGTTTTGACAATTTGTACGAGTCTTTCATGTTATGACTGATTAGGCATTTGTGATACCTTGCCAATATCTCCATCTGTCTTTGTCCACATTTTTTTTTACCTTCTGTTGATGTTGATGCTATCATTTCTGTTCTTAGCTAATAGATCCATACATCTTTCTTAGGATATGAGAAGGAAACTGGGAATGTCTTCATTGGATGACAATGAAGAAGAGAAGGAACTGAAGCAAATGGTTAGTGTTGTTTGCATTTATTATTTTTTGTTTCTGTGATATTTATTATAATTTTCCCGATGTTACTTTTTGCTACACAAGATTATAACGCAAAATGTAAAGTATGTCAGCACCTAGGCATAGCTTACGTTGCTAGATACGTAATGTTCACCATTAGACTTGCTTTGTGATTATCAAGCCGTTTATGCTTTCTGGAAGTATTATGTTCTTTTGTAAAACATTATGCTTAACACTTTGGGCCCAATGATGCAACCCAATTAGAGAGCCCAATCTAATATTGAGCCCAGATCAACTGGTGGAATGTAACCCAACTATCTTTTTTCCATTTTTTGAGCATTCTCTCATTTTGCTGAAATGCACTTTGGTTATTAATTTTAAAGGCTATGATGATGCCATTTGGAATTGGTGCAACCGTTGGATGCTTCTGACCTTTTGTATTATTTAGCTTGACTCCTCATTTCCTAGTGAATTAGAGATATTTTCTAGGGTTTTCTCCTATTTTTGCTCTTTGTGTTCTCTCTCCGAAAACTCTTGGTTTTCGTCTGTAATCAGTTGGGTCTAGATATTCTTGATGTGTCTAGTGTAGATTTCTTTGTAATTGTGGTGATTCTGTTCTTGGTCAAGCAATAACCTTTGGTTACTTGGTGTAATCGGTTGAGATTTCTTGGGAGAAGAAAAATTAGGTTTGAGGGCTAAATCCGTTTGAATTTTTGTATTGTGACTCTTGTAGTGATAATATTTGTTGGTTTCTAGTGGATTAGAGCGATAATAACTTTGGTGGATGCTCAATGTGGTGATTAGCCCCTTTTTGGGGTGAACATCCGAGCCTAAGGGCGAAAAAACTTTGGTGTTCTTTAATTTCTGTTATATTCTTGGTGTTATCTAGGATTGTTTATACCAACAGTGGTATCAGAGCTCTTCGATCTGCATTTAAATCATTTGATTGATTTTTCTGGTGTTCTTAACGATCAAAACCCTATATCTTCACAGATCTATAATGTAAATTAAGGGTAAGATCTTCATTTCTGTGGAGAAAGTAAAATAGTACTGGTATTCACTATTTTACAATGTTGATCTGAGACCTTTGGTAACGAGTTTCTAAACATATCTCTCTTATCATCCTTCGATTTGTAGATATTTTTTGGATCTCTTAATTGAAACCTTCCTGGATCTACCTTCGTCTAAGGTTTCACGTGAAAACCCTAGAATATGAGAGGACTAAGATTAAAGGTTTCTTCAAGACTATATTAAGTTCTGATTTTTGAAAGTTGTATATTCTGTGATTTGGTTATTTGGAGTACCTGTTTCTCTGATCATAAACTTTGTACATTTGTGTGAGTAGTATCGCACATTAGCAATCTGTGTGTGTACATTTGTTGATTGTTATTCGCTGCACTCTGTACATCAAACTTTATCTTAATTTTTTTTAAACTGTCAAACATTCATTGTTTTTCAAAGTTTAAATATGGGAAGTACAAAAGTTGATGTTGAAATTTGTAATGCCAAATAAGATTTTAGTCTATGGAGTCAAAAAATGAAGGCTCTTTTAATGCATAATAGATGTGCTAAAGCCTTTAATGAATCTTGGGGTGAAGAAGTTGTTGATAATAAAAGATTTGAACAAGGTGAAATTGCACGGAGCACTATTTCTTGCATTTATCTGACAGTGTTATTAGAGAAATAGGAAAGATTGAGACTGCAGTTCAAATTTGAACAAAGCTTGAATCCCTTTGTGAAACTAAGACTCTTCCCAATAAATGTTACTTGTAGAAACAATTTTTTAGTTTCAAGTTTGATCCCAATTGTGATCTTGAAACAAATTTTGACAGATTTAATAAACTATCGCAAGATCTCACCAACAGTGGTAGACTCTTTCTGATGATCAGCAATCTGTAGCCGTATTATTATCTTTACTTGAAAAATACAAGGAATTGAAAAATGTCTTTGAATATGGAAGAACTTTCATTACTGTTGATATTATTGTTTCTTCTCTAAAGAATTAAGAACTTGAATTTAAAAGTGATTTGAAAACATCGACAAATGGAGTTGGTTACAATGTTAAAGGAAATAATTCCTTTTAAAGAAACATTAACCATTTTTTAAACAAAAGTTTTGGAAAACCAAAAGAATATTCTGGAAATTCTAAAAATGGAAAATCTAAATTCAATAAGAATAATAATAAGGCTAAAGGAAAGAAATGTTACTTTTTTGGAAAAGTGGGTCATTTTATAAAAGATTGTGTCAAGAGAATTGATGAATTGAAAAATATTAACAAAGTTGAAGGTGGAGCCGCCATAGCTTATGAAGAAGCTATAGCCTCAAATGGACAAGTCTACGTGACTTGTCAATCTTCAGCTAAATATGAATGTATTCTTGATTCATGGTGTACTTTTCATATGACACCTTGTAAAGAATATTCCACCTAGAAATTAATGGAGGATAAGTAATATTGGGAAATGATTTTTCTTACAAAATTAAAGGAATTGGTAAGATTGTTTTAAAAGTAAAAAATGGAAACGTACTGACCTTGAATAAGATCAGGTACATTCATAACCTAAAGAGAAATTTAATCTCTTTAGGTACACTTAATAATGAAGGTTTTGATACCATTATAAATAAAGGTATCTAGACACTTCAAAAAGATTTTGCAAAAGTTATTCATGTTGAAAAATCAAATGGGATCTATGCTTTGAAAGCGTTGCCTTTACTGGATCAATCTATTGTTGCTACAGTTTCTCAGTCTGATAAATCTGAACTTTGGCACAAAAAGATTAGACATATTAGTGATAAGAATTTATATATTCTTAAGAAACAGGGTCTTTTTGGTACTAAAAGGATTGAAAGAATGTCATTTTGTGAACATTACATTTATGGGAAGCAAAAGAAATTACTTTTTACTACTGAATTCATAAATCAAAATCTATTCTTGATTACTTACATGCTGATCTGTGGGGGACAATTACTGTAAATACTTATTTCGATTTTAAATATCTTTTGCTCATTACTGATGATTTTTCAAAGAAAAATTGGGTAATTCTTTTGAAAAATAAATCTGGCACTTTAAAAAAATTTACAGAATGGAAAACTCTTATTGAAAATTAAGTAAACAAGAGTGTTAAAACACTAAGAACTAATAATGGACTTGAATTTTGCAATGAAAAGTTTGATAATTACTATAAAAATAATGAGGTCCTTAGACATAGGATTGTTACCTATACTCCACAACATAATGGGCTTGTAGAAAGGATGGATAGGACTTTGTTAGAAAAGGTAATATGCATGTTGATAAGCTCAGGTCTTCCAAAACTGTTATGGGGAGAAGCTATTAAAATTGCGTCATATCTAATAAATAAGTGTCCTGCTAAATCATTGAAATATGATACATCTGATCATGTTTGGAATGATCATCCTATTGATTATTTTAAACTAAAAGTTTTTGGTTATGCTGCATATGTACATCAAAATGAAGGAAAGCTTGAGCCCAGATCTGTTAAAGGTATTTTCTTAGGATATGGTGAAAGTGTTAAATATTATAGGATTCGGTTGAAGGAACATGGAGATTATAGAGTTATAATAAGTAGGAATGTTATGGACATGCCCTACACAAAAGAAAAAAGAAGCGCTACCACTAAAGGTGATGAAAATAATTTTTTTATGGAATCTGAACTTTTTTAGGTTGATTTAAATTCTGAAAATAATGATCAGTTTGAGGTGAAATCTGGTCAGAAACAAATCACTGAACCTGTATATGTTACTGGACTTGAACATGATCAACCTGAAAATCCCTTAGAAGATTTCATCTAGCTAAGGATAGAGTAAGAAGGAAATTAAGAGCACCATCAAGATATGATGAATCTGAATTTATTACTGCCGTTAATGTTCAGAAATATTTGGACAATGAGCCTAACTTTTATGAAGAGGCCATTGAGGGAAAACATGCAAGTTTTTGGCTTGCAGTCATGAAAGATTAAATACTTTCATTGGTTAAGAATAAGACTTTGGTCTTAGTAAATCAACCCAAAGGGGAAATGCTTATTGATTGTAAATGAATCTATAAAATAAAAGAAGGTGATTCAAAAGGTGAAAATGTAAGGTTCAATGTCAAATTAATTGCTAAGGGCTTTAACTAAAGAGGGTGAATTGACTATAATGAAATTCTCTCTCATGTAGTCAAATATACATCTATAAAAATTTTACTCTCTTGTTTCATCATTTGATTTTGAATTAGAACAATTAGATGTGAAAACTGTCTTCTTACACGGAAATTTGGATGAGAAAATTTATATGACTCAACTATAAGGTTTTGAACAAAAAAAAAAAAAAGAAAAGAAAATTGTGTGTCTTTTACAAAAATCACTTTATACTTTATGGTTTGAAACAAGCCCCCATGCAATGGTACATCGGATTTGATATTTTCATAAAAGGACTTGATTTCAATGGAAGTGAATATAATCCATGTTATTATTATAAAGGAAATGGAGATCCTAATTCTTATTATCTTTTGCTATATATTGATGGTATGTTACTTGTTGGGTGTGATATAATTGAAATTAATAATATTAAGCAAAAGTTAAAACATGAATTTGAAATGAAAGATTTAGGTCAAACAAAAAGGATTCTAGGAATGAAAATTAGAAGAAATAGAAATTATAATAATCTGTTTCTTACTCAACAGTCTTACATTTCAAAAATATTATGTAGACTTTCTATGGATAAGGCCAAAGAAGTAACTTTACCTCTTTATAGTCACTTTAAATTTTCTATAGAACAATGTCCTAAACCTGAAATAGAAAAGAATAGGATGGAGAAAGTTACCTATACAAATGTTGTTGGCTCTGTTATATATATAATGGTCTATACCAGACCTGATCTTGCTTTTGCTATAAGTGTTTTAAATAGATACATTAGTAATCCAGGTGAATGTCATTGGGAAGCCATGAAATGGTTGTTAAGGTACTTAAAGCGAACTTCTAACTTACAACTAATGTTCAATAGGAGTAAAATTGGAATTAGACTAAAAAGTTTTGTTGATTCAAATTTTGCTGGTGACCGTGATAATAGAAAATCTACATCTGCATATGGTTCTACTTTAAATTATGCCTGCATAAGTTGGAAATCTCAGTTGCAAAAGATTGTAGCTTTGTCATCAACAGAGGCTGAATATATTGCAACTACAGATGCTGTAAAGGAAGATATATGGGTGAAAAACATGTTAGATGAGATTGGTTTTTCAGGTAATAATGTTGTTATATATTCTGACAGTCAATCTGCTATACATCTTAGTAGAAACTCTATTTTTTATGATAGAACTAAACACATAGATGTTAAATTTCATTTCATAAGAGATATCCTAGGGAAGGGAGATTATGAAAATTGAAAAGGTTTCAACTAAATGTAATCCAGCAGATATGAGAACAAAAATATTTCATTTGCATAAATTTAGGGATTATTTAAATCTCCTAAATCTTTTAAATGTTATCACTAACTTTTTTTTTTTCAAGTACATAAAGTGAATGCAATGCAATAAGAGAGCCCAGGCCAATTGGTGGATTGTAACCTGATAAATGTGTTTTTGCACAATTATTAATACCTAAACATACTTATTATTGATGAAAATGAGCGAATTTCTACTCACAATTTTGTAGGTAAAAATCACTCAAAGGAACGAGAACAAGACAAAAGGAGGAAAAATGGACTAAAAGTATGTAAAATTGTGAATTTGGGGATCAAAGTGAACAAAGAAGAAAGTTGAAGGATCTTAGATACAATTTATGAAAATCAAAATCTGAGGACCTTTTTGCTATTTTTCAAAACTCTAAGGGCCAAAGTTGCAATTTCTGAATAGGGATTTTAAATTGAAACCCTGCAGCCTCATTGTTTTTCGTTTTTCTTTCTAGCTGATGCTGCTTCTTTCCCTTTTCATTTTTCAGTTTTTTTTAATTTCTTTTTCTTTCTTCTTTCATTTTCTTTTCTTTTCCTTTTCAATTTCTTGATATTTTGGGGATACAAATAAAGAGCATAAGGAGAATACATTTAAGAATTTGGAGAAATATTTGGGGAAGTTAAAGGCCAAGTTTCACAAAAGGGTTTTATTTATAACTTCGTATTTTTCTCAATTATTTTATCATATTGTAATGTATTGTTATAAATATTCTCCTTTTTATCATTTGTATGAAATGGGCTAGTTATTTGTGTTAGGATTTATGGAAGTAACGTAACATAACTTTAATTAATTTTAATATTTTTTTAATGTTAAAATGCTTATTTTCACATGTATTTATTATTGTGTTGAATGTCTTTAATTTATTTGGCCATTAAATGATTGAGTTTAGTGATTTGTACATTGTTCGAGAGAATATTGTATATTTTAGAGACCAAATAGTAAATGCTATAGGTTTGTGTAAGGGATAAAGATATATCTCTAATCCTAGGTGGCCCATTAAAATATTTTCANTTAGTGATTTGTACATTGTTCGAGAGAATATTGTATATTTTAGAGACCAAATAGTAAATGCTATAGGTTTGTGTAAGGGATAAAGATATATCTCTAATCCTAGGTGGCCCATTAAAATATTTTCACAAAGATTTAATGCAGTTGTTTGATTTTAATCGACATAGAGATATAGTAGGTTAACCAATCAATTAGGGTTAATTTCGCTCGAGTGAGGTAATTAACTACACTTGAAAAATCGGGTCAACATAGTAAATGAGTAATTTATTAATTGCCTTGTGAAGAAATTAATTAACGGTCAAACAAAACCATGAATCTCAACCACATTTTCCTCGAAAAATTTTGAGTATTTATATTTTCTTATTTTGTAGATTTTTAGTTAATTTTCCCAATTTTCCAAAATTCAATTTTATTGTGTATGTGTTTTTATTGTTAAATTTAAATTGACTAAAGTTGTGTAATCGAAAGTAAATATTTGTCGAGGGATCGACAACTCGGACTCAAAAAGTCAACTCTATTATTTGAACGCGACGCGTGCACTTGCGGTATATAATTTTAACGAACATAACCTAACTGCCTTTTTTCCATTTTTTGAGCATTCTCGCCTTTTGCTGAAATACGACTTTGATTATTAATTTTAAAGGCTACAATGATGCCATTTGGAGTTGGTGCAACTGTTGGATGCTTCTGACTTTTTGTATCATTTGGCTTGACTCTTCATTTGCTGGCGAATTAGAGATATTTTCTAGGGTTTTCTCTTATTTCTAATCTTTGTATTCTCTTTGAAAACTCTTGATTTTCGTCTGTAATCTGTTGATTCTAGATATTCTTGGTGCAGTCTAGTATAGATTGCTTTGTAATTGTGGTGATTATGTTCTTGGTCGAGCAGTGACCTTTGGTTACTTGGTGTAATCGGTTGAGATTTCTTGAGAGAAGAAAAATTGGGTCTGAGGGTTAAATTCGTTTGGATTTTTGTATTGTAACTCTTGTACTGATAATATTTTTTGATTTCTAGTGAATTAGAGCGATAATCACTTTGGTGGATGCTCAATGTAGTGATCAGCCCCTTTCTGGGGTGAACATCCTGGCCTAAGAGGGAAAAATCTTTGGTGTTCTTTAATTTTTATTATTTTCTTGGTGTTGTCTGAGACTGTTTATATCTACATCTTTCTTTATTCTAAGAGTCTCTCATTTTCTTTCTACAGATTAAATCTGCTGATGAAGGGCAGACGAACCGTGCTGCTCTGCCAGGCCTGTAAAAGGCTTGGCAGAGCCAATGGTCCTCATGCGAGAGCAACTGCTCTATCAAGCCTTTTAGAGCAAATTAATTCTTTTTATACATGCCCAGTATGCCCGCATAGGGAAACTAAAAACTCATAAAACATGAAGGCGTTCTTAAATCTTTAGGAATTCACGGGCTCGGGTTTGTGACACCTATGACAGTCCCTTGGCGACAGAGTGGTGGTTGTAGATTATTTTTTCCTTGCCTTTTTTTTTGGGGGTTCTCTGATGACCAAAATTCTGATGACTAGACTAGTGAAGCGCATTTTTGCGTTGCTGTGAACTTGCAAACATGGCAAATTTAATTTAAATGGCGTGTATATGAAATTCTTTTTACAAAACTGAGTCCAGATTACACACAAGAAAATTTTGGAGGATTAAACATTGAAAGTGCTATAGGGGGCAAATGAGAACAAGAATTTTCGGAGCAAGAAAGAAAATATTAAAGGCTAAATAGATGTTTTTATTTAATGATTTTCAAGAAATTTGAGTGCCAATATACAACAAACTTTTTGCTATTTTTATGTTGTTTTGTGCACCCCAATACAAATAAGAAACATAGATGGGGTTGATCACAAAATTACAATGCTTTCTTTACACATTGATGTTTCCCAAGTCAGATCTGGCGACGAACCTAATTGGACATATTCATCATAGTCAAAGAAGTTGCAGGAGATGGATGGTCCATGACCCCGGCATCAATTTCGGCAGCCTCAGCTTTGCAGATTTATGGAAAAAGTTGGCCAAGGCTACCTTATTCATAAATCTCGATGCGAAGAAGAAGATTAGGTAATATATATATTCATTGGAGTCGAAGAAGTCGTCGGAGATTGTTGGTAGCTCCGATATCGACTCCTGCAGCCTCGGCATTGCAGCTGAGCTTTGGCCTTAATGAAAAAGTGGGCAAAGGCAAGCTGCTTGGTGGGGGAGAAAGTATAGCCACCACTGAACCTGAAAACTTGTCAACCTGATTTTCCACTGCTTCAAGAGAACAAACACTGTCAGTAGTAATAATAATATTGTTAGTAGACCCAAATTTAGCAACATTTTTGGGCAAATCCTTTGGGTCTGGCCTCCAAGGATTAGTTGTTGATTTAATCATACATTGTGAGGTGGGACTATTGGTGGATTGTTTTGATTTCTTGAAGGTGTGGGATGGATTTTGATCTCTCGTTCTGTTATATTTGGTTTTTCTATTGACATCTCTCTGTTTTTGGTAAACAGTCGTCTGGGCATGGTCACTGAGGCCTCCTTTTTGAGGAGGCACCCCGACCCCTCTTCGAGATACAGTGTTGTTGTTGCGGGAATTGCTGATGTGAAGAGGAAGAAAATATGGCTTTAGACCACAATCAGAAGTTGAAATGAATTGGGGTTTGATTTTCTCATAATTTCTGATGTGGGATTTGTAGGGAGAAAATGATTGATCTGTTGATGGATGTATCAAAATTGCCTCCATGGAATTTCTGATTATCAAAGATCAGCAACTTGCAATAACAGAAAAATAAAGGAAATAGACAAACAAGGATCAACAACCCAATCTGTATTGCAATCTGCACATATATACAACAACAGAACAATATCAAAAGATCTATAAGAAATTACATAAATTCTAAGCCTTATGATTTCAAACTCGCAAGAAGAATATAAGAACGCATTAAATTTATAATAAGAAGAAAAATCAGAAACCCAGATAGATTAGATTCCAATTAGTGTCTGTGAGTGTAAGAAAAAAATTCAAAATTTTCTCTACAGAAAAAAGAGAGAAATGCTATAATTATATGATTGAAGAAAAAATTAGAAACCCATATGGGATTTGAACTTATGTATTGAGATGGCAAATTCCTTGAAAATGTTTGATATGTAAATAACTTGAGAACAAAAATGGATTTTTAGATTTATGAAATGAGAAAGACAAATTTCTTTAAATAGAGGAACTCTTTAACGGCTACTTTTTTTTATTTGCTTTTTGTATTTTTTTTGTTTTCTATAGCCAATCCTAGACATGCTTGACTACGTTAAATCTGTAGGGTGGCATCCGCTGATGCGTTTATGACCGTAGGATTGTGATCTTTTCGAAGGAGCCGTTGTAATGTTTGTGACCGTTGATCTTGTCCCTTGGTTTCCTCGAGAATTGTTTCAATGCATAGTGAGCACGTTGATTGGGAATATTGCACTTTAATCTCCAATAATTTCACCAAGTTATGAATGGGTCCCCTACCTACAAAAGGAAACAAGTCACTTTCCAACCTTTCGAAATTGCTGGATTTTCATATAGGAGATTGAATCTTGACATTCTATTAAATGAAAATTGTCTGATAGTCAAATCCTACAACTAGGAAGATTTCAAAATTAACGCTATGACAAGACACTTGTTTTGTGTTCGTAATTCTCCCACTCCTTGATGTCTACTTGAGATTCTAAGTATATGATTAGACACGTCTTACGTAGGAATGTCAATTCAACTCGTTGGTTCGGACGACCCATGGCTTGGTCTGTAAAAAGCTCGAGCCGACTTGAGCCGAGCCTCATTTTTGAACGATTTCTTGAGCAAATGGCCCCTTGTTCAGCCAAGTTCAAGTAGCCTGCCTGGACAAATTTATAAAAATAAAATAAAATAAAATAAAATCGAGCCGCTCGGCTCAACTCGGTAATGCCTTGAGCCTAAAGCTTGAGCCAATCCTTAATTTTTCGACCGTGTTACTCTTACGCATTTGCTATTATACTTCTGTTATTTTTTATTATATTATTATATACTGGTCATTATGACAAACTGAAATGGAAATGATATGCTAGGATAAATTAGTGTTATTTGTGTAGATTTCCATTATCTTTCATGGCATTATTTGGAAGATAGGACACCAAAAGTGGTACAACATTGGGTGGGGAAGTAGGATGAAGCCTCACTCACAAGGATTAATAAAATTGAAAATGATGTGCCACAAAGGGTTGCCTCCATAAAGGGAAAGGTGTAGTGCCCTACAATTTTTACATACCATAATATTGTGGTGTTATGATGGGCAGCGCGTTTTTATTTTGAGGAAGTAATTGGGTAATGCTACATGTACCTTATGGTACATGTAGCATTATTCTTTGTATTATAATGATTTAGAATAGTGATAAGGGAAGGAGATATGTTCTTTTGGAATTTGGTCGATGCATTTTCTAGTCTATTTTGTTTATAGTAAATGTTCAAAAAGGAAGTCATTATGGCATAACCTTTTAACACTTTTCCTAATTTGCTACTATTAATAATAAGTGATCATGATCGACCAAGATATTATTGTTTTATCAAAATTGGTATATGAACGTTATTTTCATATACTTTTTGTGCAAGTATGATGGCCACACAATGTGGGGATGGGAACAGGAGCGTTTCCTAATTATTATTTTTCTTTCTTGTTTATTATATATTTTAATTGGAGTAATCGTTTTTTAAGTAAAAGAGGATCTTTTAGACAAAAATTGTATTCTATAACAACACTGAAATGTGGAAGACTAAAATACTATATTTGAATCCTAACTTGTTATATCTCGTCTAATTAGAAATCGTGAGTTATGAGTAGATTCATCTAACAAGAAGTCAAACCTCGACAACTAAGGAGCAACTTTGTGACAATGGCGTGCCTCAAGACGCAACCAAGTTAAGAGGACAGTGAATCATCGTCTTGTTTGAGGTGATGACGTTGCAAGGCTGAGCCACGTCGTTTAATCCAACTCCACATATATCAATCCTTACTAAACTCCTTGCCTTGACACCAAAGAACACAATGACAAAAGCACCCATCCAATGCAAGCACTCACTTAGAGAAAGCATGGCTCAAACAATCTCCATATGCCTTCTCTTGAAACTCAGGACTTCATTAGTGACAAGGATGAGAGGCACCGTATCACAAACATGATGGAGACAACATCGTGTCTAAGGCAAGAAGGACTTCATTATTTTCTCTCCTCTATGTTTTATAAATATAGCCTACCTCCACTTGTTTACGGCAACCTATTGACATTATCATAGCTAAAATTCTGTTCAATTCACTCTCCAAACTCTTTTATTGTCGAAGTGCCTAAGTGTTTCTTACCGTCGCATCTTCCTACCGACAACCAAACATTCCAAAGCTTATAGCACGATAAGTTCAACTAATCCATTGGTTTGTTTTGTTGACGCAAAGTCTCTGCTAGATTTTAACGTCAACATAATTCTTACTTCATTTACTTATAAGTAAATTCTAATGCTTTGTAAAACATGCTGTCAAACTTCTGAAATAAGTTAAAAGGAAATAAGTC
>CAIGRN010137530.1:0-22621 GCA_903798345.1 Fraxinus anomala
TTGTAATTTCTTGCTTTCGTCTATTGTAATTTCTTACTTTCAGTAATCAATGAACGAGTTTCTTTCAATTGTGTTTCAAGCTTTCTATTATTTGTAATCAAAATCTCTTTCGTCCCGAGAAAAGACGGAAGGTAGTCTAGGGGATCAGACTACTGCCGCACGGTGTTCCTTTCTGTGCTAAGAAGAAAGGCACCCTGTGAAACTAGGGGTGGCTAAACAAGGGAGTGAGATGAAAAGGATGAGGGGGATCAAATTGGAAATTGTATTGCTCATTGCCATGAGAATTGCATTGGTGATAATGGGAATACTAGCAGTACTTCGAGCTCGTAGAACTATTCGAGGTGATGATGAAACGGAGATCATAGATTCATTGCCTTGGCAATTCATCCCATTCCAGAAGCTTGACTTTTCAATACAAGAAGTATTGAGATGCCTAGTCGATTCCAACGTGATTGGAAAATGATGTTCAAGAGTCGTCTATCATGCTGATATGGACAATGGGGATGTCGTGGCAGTTAAAAAACTATGGCCCACAACATTGGCTGCAACTAATAGATGCAGTGATGAGAAGTCTGAAGTTTGTGATTCCTTCTCACAGAAGTGAAAAAGCTTGGTTCAATTCGCCATAAGAACATTGTCACGTTCTTGGATTGTTATTGGAAATAAAAGCACAAGATTGCTCATGTATGATTATATGCCTAACGGGAGTTTAGGCAGTCTTTTACACGAGAGGAATGGTACGCTGCTGGAGTGGGAACTGAGGTACCAAATTTTGCTAGGGACAGCTCAAGGATATGCATATTTACACACTGATTGTGTTCCTCCAATTGTTCATCGAGACATCAAGGCCATTAACATTCTCATTGGTCTTGAATTCGAGCCTTACATTGCGGATCTTGGCCTTGCGAAGCTTGCTCAAGATGGTGATTTTGGTCGGTCCACAATTACGATTGCAGGTTCTTATGGATACATAGCCCCTGGAAACTTTTTCTTCTTTTATTCCATACATTCAATGTTCTAATGCTTTTATTTGGTCAGTTCTACATGTTTTCATTTGCAGATTATATGAAGAAAAGAGTGTAAGGCCAGGAACACACAATAGTAAATCGAGAAACAGAGATAAATTGATCTTCTCAAAAAATAATGTGCAGAAAATTAAAGAAAACACAAGTGATTTCTTTCGGCCTAAGTCTAGAGATTCGGTTACCACTTTTAACGCCTACATCCCCCATTGAGCATTCAATAGATTGGATTTGTGGCAGTTCCATTATATATCTCAAAATGGCAACAAATGTTCAGCCAAATCACTGAGTACAGAACATAACACCTATCTTTCTATATACAACAGTCGATCCACAAAATTCACAAAGAATCTTTTCAAAACCTCAGAAACAACAACATGAAAGAACACAAACTTTCTCACAAATATTCACTTAGAATATCACTACACATAGACTAGCTATTACAGATCAACTATCTCAAATTAGAATTTGAGAAGAAACAGAAGAGAGAACCAAAATCAGATAATCCCCTTCAAACGGCGTAACCAAAGAGAAAAAAGAATTAAACCCTAGCAGACGAATGGCAAATGAAAAGGCATATAATAGTTGAAGACTCCAAAAACTGATCCAATGGTGCAAATTAAAACATGTGTCGCAATTCGATTAAAGGTGAATTTTTAATAAAGTTGCAACACCCAAAATATGATTTCAATACAAATTATGGAAGCACCATTCGAATCGGGTTCGAATCCCACAAAGAGCCTAACTGCATATTCAAAATATAGAGTTAAATTTTTGCCCTCTTTGTACGATATTAGTTAAACTGACTGACTTTTTGTTATTTTTCTTGTTGGAAATTCGAGGAGGCGATATGACACGTACAGATTGCACAAACTAATAAACAAGAACAAGATTAAAAGAAAGTAAACAAAAAGATGAAATTGACCGAGGAAACAAATATCTTATTAATAATAACCAATGGAGAAAAATACAACTTTTGCCTTTTTTGCATTATCTAAACTGAATGAAGAGGACATGTCCAAACCCTATAATTAACTTAAAATATGAAAATTATGTTAAAAATCACGTAAAATCGAAAAAGAAGAAAACAAATCCGCGGCCCGTTCTAGCGACAGCTCGGCGACAGTCGGGCGACGAACTCCCTGTTCCAATTTCGCTCCTCTCGCTCAAGCGATAAGTGGGCGTACGTCTAGCGTCGTCAATCGGCATTTTTTCCTTCGTGGACCCTATTTTGACATCTCCAACCCCAATACTCCACAACGCGAAGCCCTAAACCCAATTTTGGTCACAAAACCTAACAATCTCCACCTTGACACAAATTCGGGTGCAACGAACGAAGCTCCAAAATTTCTCCACCTGGACAAATAAGTCCGATTGCAGCAAAACACACTGAACTCTTCAACCTGAATCAAACATCTCCAACACTCGAAAATACTATTCCTCCTCCACTATATCCAAATACGAATACAAATAAACCAAACCCCTTAGGTTCCCAAAATTCACAATGAATTCAAAATTTAGCAAACAACGAAGCACACCCTGTAGCAGAATCATCACTAAATACTTTAACTAAAGGCCCCTGGTTAAACTTGTCACCTTCAACAACTCCAAAAGCATGTACATCCAGATCAGCATCCTCGTACCTATTTTCAATGAGTCTCTCCCTAGCCGTTAAATACAATGAAACCGCAGACTGTAGTGGTAAAACGGAATTATCCGTATCCCTCAAACTCGATAGAGTATTATTTTCCAAAATAGACACAGAGCCAACTCCCAACGGTACTGTACCAAACTGTATATCCACCAAGGTACCAAACATATGCTGATGTCTCTTCACCGATTCTGCCCAACCTTATAAGATGTATAACTAGGACTTTCTCCGTCCATCCAATACAACCCGGACATCCTTNTACCAAACTGTATATCCACCACGGTACCAAACATATGCTGATGTCTCTTCACCGATTCTGCCCAACCTTATAAGATGTATAACTAGGACTTTCTCCGTCCATCCAATACAACCCGGACATCCTTTCCAACCTTCAAGACTCTACTTGCTCCAGAGAACGTTTACCCTCTCGTATCCAGGGTACTCAACGAGATGATGTTCTTCTTTAAGTCTGGATCATGTCGAACCTGGTCAAGTGTTCTGATTGTTACATCCACCAACTTCAACATGACTATCTCAATACCAGCTACCCGACAAGATTCGTTATTTCCCATAACAACGACACCTTGCGTCATCGTTTCATATTATTCAAAAAAATCCCGATTGAGACTCACATGAAACGCACAAGCTGTTTCCAAAATTCACTCCTCGCCAGGCTTGGATTCCACGTCAGAAATCGTCAAAAGATCTACCTCACTTATAAAGTTCTTTGAAATGTCTGCTTCACCTGAAGTCTCTGATTTCTTCCCACGATTTGAATTTGAATTATCCTTACCCTGCAACTTCTCGCAATCCCTCTTGATGTGTCATTTCTTCTTACAATAAAAGCATACCCTATTGCTGAAATCCATCCTCGACTTATCCCTTCACCGATCACCATAAACCACAAGAGCTTCCTCATCTCTAGAACCAGCTCCGACCAGATGCTTCATCTTCCCCTTTGAGAACAAAGCATCATACGCGTCTTTAATGGTGAGTGTGTCACGACTGTATAGAATCGTGTCCATAAACGATGAAAACAAATCAGATAGCGACCACAACAGGATTAAGGCCAAGTCCTCTTCATTCTCTAACATCTCCAGATCAGTGAAGATCTCCTTAAACACAGCCAGATGATCTTCTTATGATCGACCTTCTGCCATGCGATGAGAATAAAGCTTCTGCTTCAGATGCAATTTGCTGGTCAGGCTTTTGATCATGCACAATTGCTCCAGTTTCAACCACAGTGAAGCTGTTGTCTTTTCCTTCAAGGCGTCCTGAAGAATGTTGTTAGATAGATGAAGATAAATCTGCGAAAGTGCCTTGCGATCCTTTCGTTGCTTCTTTTCTGTTGTCTAAGTTGTGAGCATTCTATCAAATCCCAACAAAGCATCATCCAAATTCATCTGCTCCAATATAGCTCTCATCTTCATTTGCCACAACGAGAATCTTGTACTGCGATCCAACATCGGAATTTCATACTTTATGGTAGCCATAAAAAAAACCTCAAACAATCAAATCCTTACTCTACGGAACAGCTAAACATTGACTCTGATACCACTTATTAGGAATTCAAGGAGGCCATATGATGTATAGATCGCACAAACTAATAAATAAAAAAAAGATTTAAAAGAAAGCAAACAAGAAGATGAAATTGGTAGATGAAATGAATATCTTATTAATAACAATCGATGGAGAAAAAAAATACAGCTTCTGCCTTTTCTATATTATTTAAATTGAATGAAGAGTTTACTATTTATAGGAGACATGTCCAAACCCTAGAATTAACTTAAAATATGAAAACTAAGTTAAAAATCGCGTAAAACCGAAAAAAGAAGGAAACAAATTCGCGTCACTCGAGCGAGAAGCGGGCGACAGGCGGGCGATAACCTGTCGCTTGAGCAACAACTTGACAACAAGCGAGCGACGAACTCCTTATTCCAATTTTGCTCCTCTCGCTCAAGCGATAAGCGAGCATCCATCCAGCTCCGTCAATCCATCTTTTTTCCTTCTTGAACGCTATGTTGACATCTTCAAACCCAATACTCCACAACGCGAAGCCCTAGATCCAATTTGGACAGAATTTGAGTCACAAAATCTAACATTTCTTCTTTAGAGTATGGCTACATGATGAAGATCATGGGAAAGACTGATACCTATAGCTATGGCGTTGTTGTAATGGAAGTCCTGACCGCGAAACAACCAATTGATCCAACAATACCTAATGGACTTCATGTGAAATCATGTGTTAAGATTTGAAATTCCATCTTAAAAGGTCAATCTTATTAAGATGAGTAGTCCAAACTTTTATAAATTGGTTATTAAAAGGAGTAGCCTAAACTCTTATAAATTGGTCTATATTTTCATCTTTATTCGATGTGAGATTTTATTTCTTAACATGCAAGCAGAACAATTTTAAAATATGTGTGCTCAATTTTTTTTTAGTCTTAATTGGATCTAATTGCTCGTTAGAATTTAACGGGCTCTGATACCATGTTAAGATTTATGGTTCCATCTTCTTAAAATGTCAACTTTATTAAGAGGAGTAACCCAAACTCTTATAAATTTGTCTATATTTTCATCTTTATTTGATGTAAAATTTTATCCAAAAATAAGAACTCAACTGGGGCTTTGGCTACATCATCATTAAAATCAGGAATCAGCAATGCAAAGCTTGTACCCTGGAAGCGTCAACACGAGCTTCTCGGCTTCATCGTTGCTTTACTCATCTTCCTCTAGTGCCAAAATGAGGTACAAGTGAATAATATAATAAACCTAGGAAAGGGATTAAATTCTACATTTAGTATCTTATATTAATCTTGTTTTTCCCCAAGTTTGGAATTTTGCTTGTTTTTGTGTTACATGTAAAGAAGAAAAGATAAAAGATTCGTTGACCCACCTAGAAAATAAACAATATTTTGTTATTATAATAAAATATTTGATTTTTTTTATAATATTGAAAAAATGGATTGTATTTGTCTCATCTTATTTTCTCGTGTTATTATATAAAGTTTAAGATAATATTTCTTTAACTAACGCAAGACATGACCAAGTCGCAAAGAAAAGTGGATTGTGAGGTGATAGAGGAAATTTTTGTAACATTATGATTGCGAGGTGATACCTTTGTATTATTAAAAACAAAAGATTTTTATGTAATTATACTAATTAATTTTAATTTGAAAAATGGATTTTGGGTCACCACGTGAGTCGACTCTATAAGTTGGTAAGATTAGTTATTTTGAATTCAAATATTAATTCACATCAGTCTCCCATAACCACTTATATAGAATGGAACAAATAAGCTTGAAAAATATAAATAAAAATAAAACAAAAATTAGAAGGATTCAAAAATCATCATTTTTCAAAGAATTCACAAAGGTTGGCTCCTTCATTATAGAAATGTAACGTTTCTATTGTGAATCAGAGAACAAAAAAATTATTTGACAAAAAATGTCTTCAAATTCAAGACGTGAAGTAAATATTGACTCTCATTGTGGGAGGTTACTTTGAGAAAAGGAATATAATTGGATTTCCAATTTTAAAGGATTTAATTACCAGCCATAATTTAGGTTAAATAATTTTTTTGGGTTAATTGCACTATAGGTTATTGAGCTTTAACCATACTTTCAAGTAGATCACTGAACTTCAATTTGATATGATCAAACCACTAAGCTTTAATTTACTGGCAATCATGTCAACCTGTTTGGGTTTTGTCAAGGAGTCTATTAGAATAAGCTTACATGTGTGCCAAAATTAAGTTTCGTGTTAACTCAATATTGGAGACCACTGGACTGTCACCATAGTTGTAAGTAAATCACTAAATTTTAAATTGATGCAATCGAGCCATTAAATTTTAAAAATTCATCTATGTTGAGTGGATGGATATGTACCAAAGGCAACCACCAAATGGATTCACAACTACAACATACACAATCAGGAGTCGACGTAGACATTTTGGGTTGGGGGCACAATCGAACTTTTAAAAAAAGTGGAGAAAAAATTAAAGTAAGAGATATCTTATTATAATTGTTTTCTGCGTGTTTTCATACTTTCATAACGTTTCATAATTACATCATTTTCAATCTTGTCAATTACATATTTCTTAATATATGCAATCAAACTATCATTCAACAATTAATCTCCAATTCGATTGCGTAGAAATTTTTTTTACGTAAGTCATCACAGAAAATTCTCTATCGACTGTAGCAGTAGCCACGGGAAGAACTAAAGCTAATGTCACAAGTTTATAGATTAATAGATACACTTCATGTTTATTATTCGCGGCCAACTTCCGTGCAAGATCACAAAGGCCTTACAATCCTTCAAAATCTATGTAAGTGTGCATATCAAGAATATATGTATCTAGTTGATCGTCAAGTTCTGAGATATCTACTGTGACAAAATCTACTAGATAATACGACATAGTCGAATCACTTATTCTTGTCAAAAAGCAGAAAAAATTATTTGGAGACAAACACGCGACATAAATGAGCAAATCACTATTTACCTCAAAAAAATGATCATTCAACTCTTGAAATTGCATATCATTGATGGCATAAAACATTTCCACATGAAAATGATGCAAACTTGTCACTTTCTCACGTCGTGAATGACCAAGAGTTACGAACATATCAATCATATTGGGAACATTGATCTCTTGAACTTTACAGAACGAACAAAACATTCTAAAAAAAGAATTACATCCATCATCCATCATGCCTTGGAACTGTGCTTTACATAATTGCACCAATCTCATGACATTGACAATATTTTGATCTTTTCTTTGTAATGCTCTCGATAATTCATTCGAAACCCCAAAATTCTTTTCGTGAGATGTAGATTAAATAAAAATTCAAATTTTAACATCAACTCCAACGAAATACATGCATAACCTCTTATTTTGGTACTTGTAGTGTCAGTAGCAATCATCTCAACGTCGACTATGGTTGAACACATGACAATCAAGTTAATTAAACAATTATAGTGAGAGCCCCAACGTGTATCACCCGGACACTGAAGAGTAGTTTCTTGATGGAGACTACATCCGCTTGATATTTCACCAACACTAAGTGATTCAAGAATTTTCAATTTTTGGTTCTCTCGAATAAGATCACTTCGTTTAGTCAATCCTCCAACAACATTCACCAATTTATGTATTGTAATGAAGAAAGTTTCAATATTATGATGTTTCTGTGCCACAGCTAAAAAAACTAGTCGAAGTTGGTAAACAAAGCAATGAATGTAGTAAGCACTTGAGTTTTCTTTCAAAATAAGTGCTTTGAGGCAATGGCTGGAGCTTGGAAGTTAGAGAGACAGGCAGACCACAAACGACTTCGGAGATGCACAGATTGCAGTACAGAATTTGTGTTACAAGTGCAAACGGCCACGAGCAACTTTGGAGATGCAAAATGACGAACAACAATGATGAAGATGGTGAAGAGGCGTAGACGAACTGGTGGGAGAGAAAGATGCACCGTCGGTTGAATTTCAAATGGTGGGAGAGAGAGAAAGGTGCATATCTAGGTTTTGAACTTTGAAGCTTGACTTTCTCTTCAAAAAAAAAAAAAGTTATCAAAATCTAGGGGGTCACATGATCCCCTAGGCCACCCAGTCCGCCCCTATACACAATAAACAAATTCAACACATGAAAAATGGATTGTCCTTGATGAAAAATATCGCATGAATATGAGGGTGCACCTATCTCATAAGGGAGTCTTCAACGTAAGTCACAAGCATTTGTGCTTGAGATGAATTTTCAAACCTAGACTCATTTGATATAGAACTCGAGTCGAACTTTCCTATCAGCTAAAGTATTTGGAAGAAAAGTGGTTGCATCTCCCTACACGAATTGGTATCAAAGTTGAACGTTTTGTGTTTGATTTTTTTATGAAAAATATTATGCGAAGTATCACAGAAACATGAAGGTGGACCTATCTCGTAAGAAAATCTCTAATATAATGTCCAAATAACTTAAGCGAGTCAATTTTGATAATTCCACATAACTTTAGTCAAATGGTACTAAAGATGGGAAGATAATGTTTGTAACACTGTTTTGCATACCTTTTCCAGGAATCTAAAATGCTTTTTATCTCTTTGAAATGTGGCAGACAAACGTAGTAAAAGTTTTAGGTCAACAAATTATCCCTGAAAAATAACTTCACCAGTGATTTGTGTCGCAACTTTTTATAAATTCTACAGAAATTTTGGAGATTAATTACGTATGTGATAAAAGATTGCATCTATCGTTGTTTTTAGGTAATTGTGTGGACTTCAATGTAGATTGCTGCAAAAACCATTCGTTTGTTGCTAAAGAAATGGTCACCGAAAAAGCGGGGCTTTTTTTTTTTTAAATCACACAATCTAGACTTTAATTAAATGTTTGATTTTTTTTATGTATTTAGGATGATATGAAAAACTTCTTTATGTATTTAGCTCAAATATATTTGTGAATTTTATAATAATAATAATAATAATAATAATAATAATAATAATAATAATAATAATAATTCCATACACTCCCCTAGCTTTCGTGTATCAATGTGAGTATCGGTCCAGTAGAGCGATTAAGCCAACGGTATTCTCTCCGATCTTTTCATCCACGGAATAAGATGCTAAACATTACTTGGACGTGTATTAGCATATGATAATATAAATTTACAGTGCAATTAAAAAAAAAAAGGAATACAAAAAAGTGATGGATTTTATGATCAAGATTCGTTCATGATTAGCGTCACAAAATGTTGTACCTAATCAGCGATGAATCTATGCAACGGCCTAATTAGCAAATTCACCGGTGCCCCGATTAAGAGGCCATTGAATCAACAGTTTCCCTCCATCAATTACTATTATGATTATCATAGTTTCAAATGAATTATTGATTAAATCCCAACTCATATATTGCTTAAATTAAGTAACAGAAAAAAGAATAATAACATATGAGAAAAAGCCTTTCATATTAAAAATATTTATTCATATTAATTTATTTAGGGCATGATAATACTATGCAAATTACTTAATTTTGCATGGTACATAGAATCACTCAATCAAGTGTTGCAACAGCAATACTGATAAAGAGGTGGATAGCATTTGCCTGACTGGAAACCTGATCTTTTGCAAAACTCATTGCAATCTACAGGCAGATCTTCACATTTTCCTTGGCATTGAATTTTAGACTCTCCCACATAAATAAACACTACAAAAATCCCGAGTTAGAAGCAGCACATACATACATATATATATATAAGTCATTTTCATCGGATAAACAAATGTTATTAAAATATTTATGGTAAAGCGAATTTGATAGTACTCAACAGTAAAAAAGATAAAAAATAAAAATAAAAAATCAATATTTATTGTACCCTGCAATTGATTGTATGTTTATACTTGTCATAGGCCAAGTTTGATGAATTCGTTTTTGTAATTTTCGAGATGTAGGATTTGTGTCCCTCTCTATTTACCGGGGAACGCCGTACCTACCATTCTAGGTAGATAAGGTGGTCAAAATCACTTTTCTACTTCTTGACTGGACTTAAAAATAAAAATAAAAAAAATAACTATATTTTTTTATATTTTAATTGTGTCTAATATTGAATATCAAATATGCAGTTACATACCAATTGAGACGAGCAAAATGGCCAGTACAGTGATTTTTGCAAGTTTCTTGCCAATTGCATAGAGGCTTGGGTTCTCCATTTTAACTTGTTCAAGTGGGTGTATAAACCAATATATTGTTGTGATATTATAACTTTCCTACAAGTAATATATAGAGCAATTTCAAAGAGTAATACTAGACCAGGTTATAATATTGTTTTAGATTTTAGCAATCTTAAACATGGATATTGTGGACAAGATTTGGATAATTTTATTATATCAGATTCTAGTAACATATAATAATAATAAAAAAGAGTCAAAATTGAAGCTCAATTAATTCCGTGATCATGTGCATGATTTCAGAATATTAAACTCGTTTGACCTCATTAAAATTATAATTCATTTTTCTCTTTTTTTATTGATCACGCATTCTCCAATAAAATAATATTACATATAAACTCAAAATAATTTCTTCTTTTTTAACTACACATTCTTAAAAAAAAAAATATTCCAAATTTTATAATTTCAAATAATGGCAAATAATGGGGGCCAAACGGAGAAACTTAGTGCAATTAGTCATAAAAAATGTATGTCTTATTTAATTTTTCGTATTTATTTTTAAGCACACGAAAAATTAAAAATGAAAGAAAAAAAAAGTGAGGGTGTTAAATTAAATCTCTACCTTTTTTCACGATGAAAGTTATTATTTTTTGTGAAATATCGATAAGAACCATGTTCGAGTCCCAAGTTCACAGCTTGCAAGGACGATCGAAATAAACTAATTGCAATTGCTTTTGACTTTTTAATGAAAAGGTAATAAAGAGTGTGAGTTTTAAAGTATACAATACTTTTCACATTATTTTTCGAATCATACTTTTTGGTGTAAAAGTGAAAAGAATCATGCTATGCGTACAATATAGATTGACAAACTTGGTTTACAAACTATATGTTAGCAACATTTAGACCAATCATTTCAAAAATATTTTTTGAAATCAATTATCTAAATCTTGCCACACTTATTTTGTCAATAAATTTTGTACAACTAGATTAATTGAAATAAAAAAAAATCACAAATGATTTTGGCATAGCAACAACTTTAATTGGAGTTTGGGTAAGTGAACCAAACGTGTACAATTCAACACCTTTAATTTGCCATTATAATTCTTAATTAATCAATAAACCTTGTTTTGTTGTAAATAATATACTTATTAGTGAATGAAAATTAGACTCATGTTGTCTAGTAATTATTATCATTGTATCATTAATTCTTCTCTATAAATATGGGGCATTAATTCTTAATAAAATACACAAATTTATTGACTTTATTATCTCTCCTTTTTTCCCCTCTTTTTATAACAGGTTATCAACACGATTATTTTAAAATGTAATAATTCTCATAAGAATAATTATTAATCACATGTATCGAAATTAATTTGGTAACTTGTTAATATATATTTCTTTTTCCATTTGCATTAGTATGCCTTTGTCTGGTTGCGCTTCTTTCCCATTTTTTTTGCATTTTTTCGACCGTTGTACATTGTAACAAGGAAGCAGTCGTAATTGTTGAATTGGGAAAGCAGCCACAATTGTTTATAAAAATGAAGCTTTGATAACTTTTTACAGAATGAATTACCGAAACTGCTCTCTCAAGAAAAAAAAATTGAAGAAATGCTAAAGAGGGCATTTCTTGTGATTCAAATATAAAAAATTATGAAAGCTTCATTTTGTTCAACAATTACATCTGCTTCCTTTTTACACAGTATAACAATAAGAAAAATGCTACAAATTCACAAAAGAATCGCCATCAAACGGGCTATATTCAGCCTCTTCTTGATTCTGTCGAAATCAATTCACTTTGATGTTGTGGCACCTTTATTTATATGGGCAATCATTTCACGAATCAAGGTTGCCACAATCAATAAATTAATTCTACCATCAATCATTCTTTTTTCATATATAGTTGGTGACTCGTGCGTTGCACGAGTTTTGTATTTATTGTGTTTTTATTAGCATGGAAATGAAAGTAACAGGAAGAGTAAATGATATTTAGCGATAATGTAAAACTCATAGGTATGGAACCACGTGTTTGTATTAAAGATCACTATGCAAAAAAACAAAATGATAGAAGAGAATCTATTTATGGGAAACAACATTAAATTTAAACATTAGGCACATGAAGTTCGGATAAAGAAAAAATAAATTATAAGTTAATATCATCATGGATCATCTCACAAGTCCCTCACTCATGCAAGCACATAGACATTTATCAATATGAACCTCAGAAACATTTAACGGGGATGCAAGAAATATTCATTGAAAGCAACATCGATTGGAAAAGACTTTATTCATGTTTATAATTGTAAAAATTCATTATATGTTACACAATCATCTATAAAATAAATCAAAAATTTTTTTACACCCAACAACAAACTTTATGACAAACATTTTATCTATAATAATCATTTACTGCAAAGTAATTTGTGTTTATATTTCTATCAAATTAAACCTACAGTATGATATCAACATTTCTAATAAACAATGAATTTTGCTGAGAATATACATTGTAATGACAAATTCACTATCAACAATTCTTTGACTTTGCTTTCCTTCCACTGTGAAGATGAAGAATTCATAATTCGCTTTTCGATCAAACAAATATAGCGGTATAATCCTCACTAATAACTAATTATTATGTATTAAATTCAATATTTCATCATAAACAACATTTTTAGTACAATAAGCATGTAATCTATTTTTATCGGTAGGTTTAATCAAAACTTTTATATTTTCTTTTGTTCTATCTCTGGACAATGCAACCTATAGTTGACCATGTGAGAATACAGGTTCAGGAAGATATAGTCCAACAAAATCTAGAGTTTGACCCTGAACTTTGTTAATAGTCATTGCATAACAAGGACGTATTGGACATTGGGTTCTTTTAAATGGTATTGAATGTTTATCACTTTCAAGTGGAATGAATGGAATCCTGGGTAGAAGTACTTGTTTCCTACGATATTCTCAAATTCCAATTTCAACTAAAATAACATTTGTTCTAAATTCTCGACAAATTAGTCTAGTTCCATTACACAAACCTTCTGAACGATTTATATTTCTAAGCAACATAATGGGACAATTCTTTTTCAATATAAGTTCATGTGGAGGGATATCATTTGGAGTTAAACTATTCAAAAGTCTTCATGAATAAATCCTTTTGTTTTATCAATCATTTCATCAAAACTAAAATATCTAAATCTCTCTCCTAGAATTTCTTGAATTAACAAATTGTTTATTATATCAACATATTCATTTTTGGGAGTTAATATAACTCGATCTATCATACTATTGAAATTTTCCCCATATGTGTGAAAATTGGGAAACACAATAGTAATTAATTTTTTCAATGAGCTGAACTCATCTTCAAAATCTATCATGATATCTGACGGAAGACTAATCATATGACATGTATGTTCTTTTCTATTCCATTTCCAATCCCAGTAGATATTCAGAGAAAAAGGATCTAATGTTGCTCTCATATTTTGAATTAATGGTAACTGTGTAAAATATTGCCACAAATATGAGAAAACTAAACTTGCTTTCATAATATCATGTTTTGTTCATCTCCGTACTACTGGCAAAACTTGTCTAAAATCTTCTCCGCACCAACCACTTTTCCACCGAATGGCAATTCACATTCAGTAATATCTTTTAACATTTTATCTAAAACTTCAAAAGCATATTTATTAATCATTGGAGCTTCATCCCATACAATTAATTTTGCCATCTTTAATAATTGACCAAGTGCAGATTGTTTACTTACAGAACATCGCACATCAGGACCTGTTTCCAATGGGATTTTAAATAGAGAATGAGCGGTTCAACCAGCTGGTAATAGGGAAGCAAAGCCACTCCTGATGATGCTATTGCTAAAGCAATAAGTTTATGAGATCGTACAGCAGAAAGTAACGTTTTGTATAAATATGTTTTACAAGTACCTCCTGGATCATCAATAAAAAAAAGTCCATTTTTATTATTCACAACACAATGTAAAATAGTATCATAAGCAAATTGTGTTCTTTATTTAAATTCTTTGTGGAGTGCATGTTTGACTCAGAATTAATATTTACAGTCTCTTCGAAAATCATGTTGGCCAACATATCATCATTGTTTATAGTAACATCAAAATCTACCAAGCAAAAATCATTTACATTTTTACCAACAGCTTCTAAGAAAGAATTTATACAACATAAAGCTTTAATCTCAGCATCATCTTCTGTTATATTTACACGTAAAAAATCTTCTATCATGTATACCTTAAATTTAACCCACAAACTTCTTGGATTTGTAGGATTACAAANTAAGAAAGAATTTATACAATATAAAGCTTTAATCTCAGCATCATCTTCTGTTACATTTACACGTAAAAAATCTTCTATCATGTATACCTTAAATTTAACCCACAAACTTCTTGGATTTGTAGGATTACAAAAACTTAAAATATTAGCGAACAGACGACGTAATGATAAAGGCATTTGATAACAAATTGCCTCAGTCAAACATATCTCACAATAATTATTCCCACTTAGTAGACGATGTAAAAATGTTGCTCCACTATAGGTAGGCACAGTGATGCCATTTACTGTTCTCAAATCTTGAAAAGATTTTGGTTCTTTAATATGATTCAATAAAACTCTCAAAAAGTATCTCTCACCCTCAGATCGATTAGCAGCAACTATTCTACCTATAACATTTTGCTTCTTTCTAGGAGTCCATATTCGCATACATGCATTCCACACAAAGTATGTAGGAAAATCTTTATAAAGCAATGTCTGTGCCTTTTCATTTGAAATATTCATTCTAAAAAATTCAGTTAGTATTGTTCGTTGAATAGATTCTTTATTCAAAACTTGTGATAAATTATCTGTTTCATTGTAAGTAACCAATTGAGCATTCTCAACATGTAACTGTAGAGAAACAATAGCAGGAGAGGTGTCAAATAAATCGAAACTGAAGATTCTCCACATGCCTTCAGGTGCAGATATCCATCTAGCAGTTTGGTAGTTTGAAATCTCATCAATATAATGCTCATTTGTTTCTTTATTTATGGTAAAATTAACACGACAATGTCCCTTATATACATATTTGTATAAATATTTGACAACTTTAACGGAAGAACATATTTCTACATTAATATGACAATCATATTTAGCTAAAATATAAGAATTATATGGTACAACCCATCTATTATCTAACATACATCCTCTTACTTTAACCTTAATACCGTCATTACAACGCCCGTACAATGGGTATGAATGATTACCTAATGAAGTATGTAAAATGTATTCTTTTGGATATTTATTTTTGCAAGTACGATTTTTTTTCCATACAAACATTTGTAGGATTTTATTCTCCACAAGGACCGTGCATCATATATTTGACCACAGTAGCATGCAAATAAGGATATGTCTTTTCATTTGGTATTTCACAGGAAACAATCTTGTCAATTTTCATAGAATTAGTAATCTTAGAACTTCGTTTAAATTTTAAAATAAAATGAACATGAGGCAGACCCCTTTTTGGAATTCAATTACATAAACATGTGCAGCAACAAGCCCTAAAATGTGTCTCTTCAACAAATTTGTCTTCAGCTCTTCCAGTTTTGTCCAAAATATGTGTACCAACAAATCCGGTCTATTCTGCACTTCATCATTGTATTTTAATTCTTGTTTTATTTTTGACCAATTTGGATTACATGTCATCATTAAAAATACATCAGGTTTTCCATATCTTTGAACCGAACACATTGCATCAATATATCTTTTCGTTATATTTCTAGGACCCTCAATGAACCATGCAGGTAAGACTAATGATTTACCAATTTTATGCCCTCTATGTTCACCATTGTGTATACTATCTATAATTCCTTGGTAAAGTTCAGCTCTTATAGTCTTTTGATTGTTTCGGAAATAATCTAACATCGTCGTTTCAATTTTAACATACATATCTACTATATATTGTTGCAAAAGCCTACATGTATGAAGAAGAACAGATTTATCGAAAGACCTGATTTGAAGTTAATAGCAATAATATTCTCGACATGATACATTCATTCGTTTCTTTTTTTCTTCAGAACTACAAGTAAAGAATAAAGAAAGAAGTCATAATTTTGATATGCAAAACATCTATATAAATTTCAAAAATAAAACAACTCACCATTATCTTCGAGCTGCAAAAGTTGTTCTGCAGAATCAAAATAATTTATTTGTACTGAATTTTTAGTATCTCTATTTGAAGAAGTACTTGAATTAACTTTTTTATACCTTCGTGTCATCCAGGTTCTCCATAAACAAAAATTAAAGGATACTGAAGTGGATCATAACAGCCATAATAATAATTTAATTTATGTACATCACTTGAATGTCCATAAATTAGTATATCACGACTTTGAACGTTTACAGATGGATCTTCATCTACCAAAACTGTAACTACTTGTTCACACGATGGCATATTATATATTCTTTGGTCAAGACCAGGATCACATTTAAGCATAATTTTAAATAATTCAAAATCAAAAATTTCACTTAACGATTGAAAAAATCGACAGTATGGATTTAACTTCAAAATATCTATTAACTTTCTCAAAGTTGATTCACTGAACTTGTATGAATTTTTTAATCTATTACATATCTCGTTATTAGTATCGTAGAAATACAATTGCAAATACGTTGGATTCCCATCAAGTTGTAGAAGTGAATTTATGAAGTGATAAACCTGCCCTTGAACTCTGAACGTATATAGCTTTATTATTTCAGCATAAATTTTTATCATATTTAACACCAAATAAAGTAAAGGCAAAATGATTATTATAGGTTCGAGCAACTTTCGTAAAAGCCATTGACTCACATAAAGCAGAAGTAAATAGTTCAAACAATTCAGGAGATATACCATTTAATTGTAATCTAATTTTTCCATCAGAACAACAAAATCCCTTAGCTTCTCTGTGAAATATTGTTGCACCACAATATTTACAAATTGTAGAAGATGGAAGTATATAAGGTTGAAACAAAATATTCCGTACATCAATTGTTTCTGATACTGATTGCACATTATCTTCAGATTCCATATTTACACCAAAACTTTCATCAACAAAAGTATGTGATGATTCAGACATACACTTATCAATGGAACCTAAAAATATTAAAGCATACAAAATTAATTAAAAACAACATACATGCAAAACAAATTTTAAAAAAATATATATATTATACAAACCTGTAGACTCAAAATAATGTCTAGTTCGTCTCAGTCGAGTTGAAGCTGTAGATACTTCAAAAAACAAATATTATGTTAAAAATTTTATCCAAAAATTTTAATAATAATAACTAATAATGTTGTAACTGAAAATCGTACCTATAAGATTTTTATCCTCTTTCGATGCTTGTAATTTTGTAGATCTTTTTAAACGAGCACGTCTACTCTTAAACCAATTATAGATTTGCACTTCAGAAGCTGAACCATACAACGATAATTCAGATACTATCTCCGTGATTCTAGAATTGCTCGTAGTTGTATCCCATTGATCATATATAAATTCCAGAACTTGCAATTGTGCAGATGTAGGTGTCCAACATTGTTTACCCATTGTTTTTTAAAAAAAGAAACTTCATAATCAGCCAAAAAAATGCAGAGGCTTCATTAAATTAAACACAAAAAACCACAAACAAAAACAAAAACTCTCCTTGCGCACGGCCAAACGCACGGAAAGATACGTTTATTTTTTTCCTTTAAAAATCCATTTCACTATACTTCAAAGATACATTCATTGTTTTTCCTTTAAGAATCCATTTCACTATACTTCAACAAAAGTATAAAGTAAAAAGGGCCATTTAAGTACCAAACAAAGCAAAGAAATCTAGCCCAGTTTCGGCTTGATCCTGCAACGCTTGAAAAAGTTTTACAAAAAAAACACAGAAAAAAAACTCAACACTTCTGCTACAAAACAACAAATATACAATCTGAATAACGCAGCTCATGCATCACCCAGAACAAAATTTATCAACAGTAAAAGACAATCACAAAAAATAAAATAAATAAAAACAAAAAAATACTGTTTTAATCCTGCACAAAAGAATTACAGCTCTCTATTTCACCAATCCATCTAACGGAAACAACTTTGATAATAGAAAAACACAAACCCAACTAAACAACTTTGAAAGGAAGACAACGTGCTCCTTAATTATTCTCTAATAATAAATAAAATTGAAGAAACGAAGAAAAAATCTAAAAAAAAAACCGAAACTATAACAAAATTTGAAATATCTCAAATAGATCCAGCTAAACTGAGGAAGAAGCATTGGAAAACAAGAGGACTTACTGTAGAATGAAACAAAGTCGAAGAGAGGGACAAACAGAAGAGGAAATGATTGTGAAAGAGGAAGAGTCGAAAATGGATGACAGAGCGATTGAGTTTGAGTGTAAAAATGAAAATAGCATGTGAAAAGGTAGGAGAAGAAAGAAATAAGGTTGTGTGTTGTTAGATGGAAAATTGAAAAAAGAGTGGATAAAGGTTGTGTGTTGTCAGATGAAAAATTGGAAGGGAAAAGCTTTAAAAAAAAGTCCGCACGCGCGGAGACTGGTGTCTCGGCACGCACGTGCGGAGGCATCATGTCTCCGCGTCTCCGCCTCCGCCCATGTCTCTATATGGACCGTTTCGTTATTTTTTCTAAAAAATTTCGATATGTTGATTTTCTATATGGACCATTTCGTCTGAGCAATGAATAATAATACGGAAAGTTCTTGATTTTTTGGCCATTTCTAATTGAAAAGAAAATGGAGATGGCACTAATCGTTGTTCCTTGCACGGTGACTTCGCATTCGTAGGATTATTATAGGTAGGATTTATTAAATAGGTAGGAAATGAATGTATACCTTCAAGCAACTCCACAAACGAAAGGGAAAAAAATAATCCAAATGTTGAAAATATTAGTTGCTATCATTTAATTGATGAATATATGTAATGAAAAAAATGACACCGTTTTCTCCGATCAAAAGATAACAATTTATTGGTCGTGACACAAGCAAGGAAAGACAGGGGAGAAAAAGAAAAAAGAAAGAGATACATACTGTGAAAACAAGCGGAAAGAAACACTGCACACTGCATAGTGCACAAAGAAAAAAGAAAATTAACGAGAAATGAAACTAATCACTGTTCGTAGAATAGAGGCTCCACATTTAGAAAAAGGAAATTATATAGGTAGGAAATGAATATACACCTTCAAGCAACTCCACAAACGAAAGGGAAAAAAATAATCCAAATGTTGAAAATATTAGTTGCTATCATTTAATTGATGAATATATGTAATGAAAAAAAATGACACCGTTTTCTCCGATCAAAAGATAACAATTTATTGGTCGTGACACAGGCAAGGAAGGACAGGGGAGAAAAAGAAAAAAGAAAGAGATACATACTGTGAAAACAAGCGGAAAGAAACACTGCACACTGCATAGTGTACAAAGAAAAAAGAAAATTAACGAGAAATGAAACTAATCACTGTTCGTAGAACTCTCCGAGGTGTAAATCTTTTTCCTAAATAAATGACAACTAAAAAAAAAGGAAAATGAACGAAATGGAACTAATCACTGTTCCCAATACAGTGCCTCCTGATTCACCTTTTTATTATAGGTAGGATAAGATAGAATACAACATAAAATCTCACTTATTACAATGTCGTATACTAAAAATGTCCTAAAGGATCACACAGAATTCAATATTCCGTGTGTCTAAGCTGTAAATGTGTTGCCTTATCATCTGTACATCCTAATTCATTTACATAAGTTGTGTTAGGTCTAAAGTGTATTAGCAAGTTCCGTGTCCGAAATATCATTTAATTAGTTGCAATTAGAGTCGATTTGTCGAAGTTGAAAGTCATCTCAAGAAAACCAGATCGTCAAAAAAATGCTCGAAGTCCACGAAGAAAGCGCTTGAGTGGTTTTAGCAGTGAGTCCACTACTCAATGTCCGCGAAGGGAGTGATCGAGCTGTCAACCCACCATTCGCTATCCGTTCGACCTCTGCTCAAGTGAATGGGTTATTCAGCCAAACCTAGTTGCGATTTTCAGCATATTTTATAATCTCAAACAACCTCAAATACTTCATGTCATAGATACCAAAGCCATATTTTGTCCCAAACGTGTGTTGAGCCATTTTTCATTCAAGAGAACATCATGTAGAAGATCAAACAACAATTTAATAATTCTCTTCACTCAACCACAAGATCAAAACACAAAAAGTCCAAAAGATCAAAACACTGAATCAAAATCATTTACCAAATAGCCTTCTGAGTTCTGAAGATAAGGGAGGTGACTGGAGTTTAGGTGAACAAGAACGAGTTCATTCTTGATGATACACATGAAGGGAAAAGAAGTTCACTGATTCTAGAAAGTGCAGAAGACATGATCAAAGAGTTTTTCGATGATTTACAGCTTGAATGGTCGAAGTCTACTAAAATTTTGTTGTGACCGGACCAATTATTAATTAAATATTTTCTAGTGGATCCGTTTGGCAAAATTTGGCCGGAGGTTTGTCTATTCCTATGAATAACTATTCAAGGGAATTTTCTTCGTTAACAAATATTGGTGTTTTTTACTTTCACTACTTTGATTTTCATGCTTGATTGATTATATATGGTTTAATTTGATTAAACTTGTTCATCTAGAAATAATATTTAGTGACTTGTTGCTTATTATTGGTTTTAATTTTACTATTGCTTTTCTCTATTTTTATTGTTATTGTTATTTTGACTATAATTACTAACTCCTTTTGCTGAACTTTTAATTTGTTTTGTTAAATACTCAATGTGTAGAACTTCTTTTTGTTCTGTTATAATTTCTAGCTCTTCGTTTCTAAGGAAGTTATGAATAATTTGAACAGCCAAATCATCTCTACCATATTATAATGCATTCTTTATATCCTTACATTTTTCTCTGAGAGCATTTAATAGGCAAACTACTTTTTGATCATGAGAGATCTTTGTCCCACAATTTCAAGATCTTGAACTATCCTATTAAATCTATTCATATCTTCTAAATCTGTACTTGGATCAAACTTAAATCTAAAGAGATGTCTCGAAAGAAAGCATTTATTTGGTAAAGTCTTAGTAAGATTCTACTTTTACTAAAGGTGTCCACTGATCAATGGCTTTATTTGTTTCACCAACATTTTTTATCACTCAAAAAGGTGAAGAAACAGTGTTGTATCATGATAACCCAAGAATAATTAGCTCAAAGAGGGTGAATTGATTTTTAAAAATTTTTCAAAAAATATTTTCATATCAAGTAATTCACAAACATGCTGATCAATAAAGTAATAATCGTAAACGAAATATAAGTAAAGGAGTAGAGATGATGCAAATGATATATTTATGGAGGTTTGAATAAATAGTTTTATAATGTAATTTCCCTCTTAATAAATGACAGAAATAAATTAAGTACCAACAGAGACGAACACTTCAACGAATAGGAATGAGTAATAACTTAAGTATTAGATGAAAAATATTGATGAATATGATGATTTAAAAGTTTGATTTAATCAATCAAAATTTTTGACAAAAGGAAGTAGGAGAAGTAAATGCAATAGAAGTTCAAAGATTTGCTCAAAATATTTCTCTCTTTAATACACTTGAAAGTCGTCTTTTGATTGCTAAAATAGAACCTATTTATAGAGGACAATTTGCAAAACTTTATGTAAATTCCAATGATGGACCGGTGGACTGGTACAAGTTCGAATGACACAAAATATAATTGGACAACAATTTTAGAAGCCACAAAGGTCAAATTTTTGAACCATTGGACTTTCGGTTGACCGAATGAGCCATTCGGTCGATCGGTTCCGGTTGACTAGTTGGAGAGTCTAATTGATCGGTTTGGCTGACAAGTTGGTTCAGCCGATTTACCGTTTGTCTTTTCGATTTTCTCATTTTGGGCCCATTTGATCGATTTGAATATTTTGAAAAACGTGAACTTTTGGAAAGTGTTTTTAACTAGTTTTTCAAGGTAGGTAATTTTTCAAAAATACGATCTAAATTCAATTAGCATTTTAAATATCATTTTTACCTTTCGTCAACAATATTTTATGCAAGTGATGATGAAAATAGCTCTTAGTGCATAAAATTATTTTTGATTTTTAATCATTCATTGCTAAATATCAAAATATTAGCTAGTACCTTTAAATTTTAAATAAAAAAAAGTCTTTGATCTTTCTTTGAAGTTTGGCAACTAGGTTCTCGTTGTTGACCCTAAAAAATGGCTCAACAGGTGTCGGGCCCACTCTTGCCACGTCAAGTACGTTTTCGGCGCGCTTTTATCGA
>CAIGRN010137532.1:0-30889 GCA_903798345.1 Fraxinus anomala
TGGAAAACTTATACTACATTTCTTGTTGGAAGGATAGTAAGTTCCTCCTCTAAAATGCACCAAGGTAATTACAGTTACACTATCAATTCATATTTTTTAGATTCCTTTTACTTTTTAGGCATTTTATTTATTTATTTTACGTAGGTTGGTCCGGTTGGGCGGGTTTATTCGATTTTCATGAGTTAACATATAACCCGACCCACCTACATAGCCAACCCACCCAACCCGTGTAAAAAAATATAAAAACCAACCCAAACCGGTCGGGTTGGTTCGGTTTGAGCGGGTTCGGTCAGATATTGCTCACCCCTATCTACTATAATAGAGGTAGTGGGGTTAAGGATTAATAGGCATGGAATGCTTTTGATAGCTTTTTGATTTTTTGTACGGCGATGGTACAATCGTGACTCCATGGTCAGGTTGCTTTTGCAATCCTTTGAAAAGAGAGGCACATATGATTTTTATCTCTTTGATAAAATCCCCCACATGATTGACACAATTAAGAAATCTTTGAAGGCTATTTTTGTCTGAAATTTCGTTAGGAAATGTCTGTAAAATCTTGACTTTTTTGAATTTGTGTAAGTGTTTCTAAATGAATAGTATGACCAAGGAACCTTATCTTAGTTTGATATAGAACTACCTTCTTTGCTGAAAAAGCAAGTCTATTTTGTTTGAATACATGTATGAATGTATGTAAATGCTTGAAATGTTCTGAACTTTCTGAAAAGATTAACACATCATCTATATTAACAATAATGAAATTTTGAAAAGGATTAAAAATATCATAGGTAATACCGGTGTGTAGCCATGGATGTATGCTGAATAGAGGTTTGGTCAGCCCTTTGTGAGCCGGGGTAGGCGTTTAGGGTGGTCCCCTTTGTAGGATTTGGTGAAGCGTCAGTATAACCTGTAGCAGTGTCTATAGTGGTAAGACTTCTGTTTCTTTTCATATCATTCAATTATGTCTTTCATGCTGAATTGGTTTAGTAAATGTGGTAGGTCAAAAGTAGATAAAGTATCAAACTATTTTCAAGATAATAAAGAAAAAGTAGATGATCAAAATAATGCATTTGCATCTGATGATATCAATTCAAAAGAACTTCAAATAGCTCAAATAGAGCAAAAACTTCAAAATTGGATTATCTCAAAAGTAGATAAAAGTTCTATCTATGAGATAGGAAATTTTGATTTTACTCAAAGTTATGTTATCAAAACATTGGAGTAAACTATTCTAGTCAAAAATCAAATTGTTTCCATCAATTTACTTTTAAAGAAGTTATGCAAGCTAACAGGAAGAAATTTCAATATCTTCATTTTGGACTTGTTCAAATTGCTGTCAAACCCTTGTTTAGACTTAGTCTAGACATTCGTATTCTTGTAACCTTAAGAGATAAGAGACTTTTAAGGTTTGAGCAATTCCCAATGCTCTTAATTAGTCTTTAAAGGTTTGAGTAATATCGAAAGTTTTATTATTGTTTATATAAATGATGTTTTAATTTTTTCAGAAAGTTTAGAACAACATTTCAAGCATTTACATACATTCATTGATACATGTAGTCATACAAAATGAACTTGTTGTTTCAGCAAAGAAGGTAGTTCTATGACAAACTAAGATAAGGTTCTTTGGTCATACTATTCATTCAGAAACAATTCAATTCAAAGAAGTCTAGATTTTACAGACAAATTTCCTGACGAAATCCTAGACAAAAATAGTCTTCAAAGATTTCTTGGTTGTGTCAATTATGTGAGAGGCTTTATCAAAGAGATAAGAATCTTATGTGCCCCTTTTTTCAAAAGACTGCAAAAGCAACTTGATCCATGGAGTCACGAGTGTATCATCGTCGTACAAAAAAGTTATCAAAAGCATTCTATGTCTATCAATCCTTAACTTCACTGCCTCTATTATAGTAGAGACAGATACGTCAGACTTAGGGTATGGTGGAGTTCTCAAACAGGTCCCTTTAAAGTCAAATCAAGAAAATCTAGTCAGATTTCACTCAGAAATCTGGACTGGTCCTCAAAAGAGTTATTCCACTATCAAAAAAGAGATTCTTGCTATCGTCCTTGTGATTTCAAAATGATTTAATCGATAAAAAATTTATTTTAAAAACTAATTGTAAAGCTTCAAAAATGTTTTGCAAAAAGACGTAAAAAACTTTGTTTTAAAACAAATTTTCACAAGATGGCAAGCAATTCTATCTTGTTTTGATTTTCAAATTCTATATATACAAGGTTCATCAAACTTTCTTGCATATTTCTTTACTAGAGAATTTCTGCATAACAAAGTGAGTGAGATGAGTTCTTCAGAGAAAAAGAACAAGAAAAAAAATTCAAATTTCCCTCAATACAATTGATGATTACATTCAAAATTTTCATAGAAGATCTAAAGAAGCATCCTTTAGTTCTCAAAATACCACACTTGCCTCAAAAACCTTCCAAAAACCTACTCAAACAATTCCCGAAAACAAACCCTCAAATTATAGAAAAGCTCTTTAAATAGGATCTGGTAAACTTCCTGATATCAACCCTCCAAAATCCTTTTCATACTTTACAAAATCGGTCCATTTGCCCGGTTTAGAAATGGAAATATCTCGGACTCAAAGATATTCTTCTTTTGAATAACATCTTCAAGATTTCTTTCCTCCAAATTTCCATTTCCTTCCAACTAGTATCAAGAAATCCTGTGAGTATTATGAAGCCATCCTTATTAAAATTAGATCAGCTATTATTACTCACACTCCAAATAGTAAAAATACATTGATTTTTCAAAAATCTCTATCCAAAGGGTATGATCTTACGAAGATTAAGGATTGCACCCTTGGGTAGAAAAACGAATGAATATTTCAAAAACCAATTCATTCGAGCCAAAATTCAATTATTTGGACTACAAAGAGGCATAGTTCTATGTTTTCTTTTATAGATTAGCGACACATTCATGGTTTATACTTTTCCATCAAAATTGCCCATCAAATTTTCCAAAATCGATTCGAATTATTTGGACTTGATGATTACCCGTCAAGGTTTCCTACACTTCAAAAAAGAGGCAAAAACCTTTTTAAAGCCTCAATAAAAAATTTTGTTTCAATTCTCGCGTTAAACCTTAAAGTTTCGTGGATTTTCTGCTGGGATTCCACTTAATTTAGAGTCAAAATGCTCCAAAATTCAAAGAATACAACGTCAAAAGAATTGTTAGACGTAAAATTAAATGGTGGTCAAAATTCAGGTCAAAATTCCATGAAACAAATTATTGTCCTAAGGCAGTAAATTCATAGATCCAAGAACAAAGAAATTTGGGTATTCTAAAATTATCCAAAGAACAACTGGACAAGAAAGCTGCTTTTCTTGCTAAAAAGTCAACTTTTAGCAATGTTCAACTCCAGAAGAACTTCAAATTATTTCAGACAAAATCATTGTTCTTGCTAAAGTTTTATCAAAGAAATCAAGTTCAAAATATTCTTTTTCGGAAGATTATGAACAAAGCAACAAATATATGTGCTTTGGATATAATATTGATAATTTAATTGAGGAAGATACTTAAAGAAATTCCCCTTCAAAATGACTATATGAATTCAGTTTTCTTAACGATCTTAGAAATTATCGGGTTCAGAAATCAAGAGACGTGCTCTTTCAAGTGTGTGTGCCAACAAATAAATTATTCCTGTCAGCCTTGCCAACACTCAAAAGATACCAAACAACTTTATTAAAACCACTTTAATAAAGTTTTTCAAAATGTCAGAAAGGAAAGGACAATAATTCAAAAAAGCAGAAGACAGGTGGCAGACAAATTTCAATCAATTAAGGGTGATCAACTGTTCAAGAAGACAAGTGGCGGACAAATTTCAATAAAGTGTGATCAAATGTTTAAAGATTCTTGTATTCAATTCAATAAGTTTTCAAGTCCGAAATTTCACTATATATTGTGCTTCATTCTGAAGTTTTAGGCAGAGCAAATTTAGTAGAGCTAAGTTTTAGCCTCTCAAGAAAGCTTTTTATCTATCTTGTATCTACTTACAAAATTGTACTTTTATTTCATTAATAAAATTGCTTCATTTCCAAAATATTTTTGTATCTCTCTAAAAAGTTTTTCAAAAGGCTGGAAAGAGAATGGCAATAATTTAAAAAAGCAGAAAACAAGTGGTACACAAATTGCAATCAAGTGTGATCAACTGTTCAAAGATTCTTGTATTCAATAAGTTTTCAAATCCGAAACATCACTATATATTGTGCTTCATTATGAAGTTTTAGGCAAAGCAAATTTAGCAGAGCTAAGTTTTAGTCTCTCAAGAAAGCTTTGTATCTATTTTTATATCTACTTATAAAATTGTACTTTTATTTCATCAATAAAATTTCTTCATTTCAAAAATATTTTTGTATCTCTAAAAAGTTTTTCAAAATGCCGGAAAGGGAAGGACAATAATTTAAAATAGCAAAAGACAGGTGGCACACAAATTTCAATCATTCAAGTGTGATCAACTGTTTAAGAATACAAGTGGCGGACAAATTTTAATCAATCAAGTGTGATCAACTGTTCAAAGATTCTTGTATTCAATTCAATAAGTTTTCAAGTCCGAAACTTCACTATATATTGTGCTTCATTTTGAAGTTTTAGGTAGAGCGAATTTAGCAGAGCTAAGTTTTAGCCTCTCAAGAAAGCTTTATATCAATCTTGTATCTACTTATAAAATTGTACTTTTATTTCAATATCAATAAAATTTCTTCATTTCAAAAATATTTTCGTATTTCTCTATAAAGTTTTTCAAAAGGCCGGAAAGGGAAGGACAATAATTCAAAAAAGCAGAAGACAAGTGGCAGACAAATTTCAATCAATCATGTGTGATCAACTGTTCAAAGATCTTTAACTCAATTTTATAAGTTTTCAAGTCCAAAATTTCACTATATATTGTGCTTCATTCTGAAGTTTTAGGCAGAGCGAATTAAGCTAGCATAGCTAAGTTTTAGTCTCTCAAAGGCTTTGTATCAATTTTGTATCTACTTACAAAATTGTACTTTTATTTCAATATCTATAAAATATCTTCATTTCAAAAATATTTTCGATATATATTATCTTGATATGTATCTTGGTGATACTATGTAGGAGATGGAGCGTTTGAAGCTGGGGCAATGTGATGAGAGATTGATATTATGAGGTAACAACACCTCTGGGATGAATTAGTTTGATTGTACTAGTTATTTTGTGTTTCTTGTCAGCTAATGTGAGAGAGTGGTAATGAAGAGAGTTAGTGTGTTGTATTAAGGTGCAGCAGCAGATCGAGCCAGTGGACTTGAATTTCTGCTCCATTCCAGTTGATGGAAGGTTGGAAAGTGATATTTTGAATCAGAGGTTTCATGCCATTGCAAAACAAAGGGAGGAACTGCAGCATATGGAGATTGAGCTCCGGGCACAGATAATTGCAGGATCAGAGGTAATGCAGATGCAGAATAATTTTGATGCTCAAATCAAAGAGCATGCAAATGCCAGTGTCAAGCTTCAGGTTTTGTTGTTTTTTCATTGTTTTTTACAATTAACTATCTTGCACATGTATCTAGATATACGTGCATGATTATATTTTTGTATCCATAGTATTTTGTTTCTAATGCTTTTGTGTAATGTTTACAAATGGATCTTTAGGAGCAATTGAATGAGACTGAACAAATGATACACCAGCTGGAGAGAAAGATTGAAGAGAAAGAAAGGCAGTTGCATGCCATTAGATTAGACAATGAAGCGGTTACTTTGGGGGGAAAAAAAAAAATAGTCTCCTTTTGGCTGTATCAGGGATTCTGCTGCTGATGCATTATTACTGTTTTCTTCATCTACTCTAACAGGCTTGGGCCAAAGAGGATCTTTTTATGGAACAAAGCAAAGAGCTTCAGAGTTATAGGTAGTTTGTGATCCCGTTGGACACTTCACACCTGTATTTGGTTGTGAATTATAGGTTTTATGCAATTTATATGATGATTAAGAGTTTCGCAAAAAATACTTTGTTGTTATGTGAAATGTTTTAGGTTGCATTTTCAAAAAGCAAATCAATTTCTGTCAAATGGTAACTTGACAGCCCAAGTTGTTGTTCTGTTTTGCTGTTTACTGCTATTCAGCCCCCATTTTGGAGGGTTGAAAATTTTTGGAATAGTGATTGATTGGAGAATGTGTGGTAGAAAAATAATGAAAAGTTTTAGATTTGTATGTAATATTATTTTATTTAATGAATGTGTGGTTGAAATGAAGAGAGAAAAAAAATTAATGTAATGTAATAAAAAAAAAATGGGGGCAGTGTACTGGAAGCATGGCTAGGAGACGCTTTTAATCAGTCTATCTACTTGAACGTGCTCTATAATAATATTAATAATGACAATGATGGTGGAGACTCTGACGATGATAATGAACTGTATCCTTTTGCAGGAGAGAGAGGGATAACTCTGAAGCTGAAAAGGCACAACATATTGAACAAATTCACGATCTTCAAGAACATATTCAGGACCAAAAGCAACGATTCATGGAGTTACAGGAACAGGTCTGTAGATATATTTGTGTATGTAACCATATTCAAGTGACATTGACTCACTAAATTTTCTGAAGCACTTATATGCTCATTGTATCATTTCCTATTTTTTTTGTGAAGTTTTAAACACCTTATTTAAACTGTGGAAAGAGCAATATCCATGACATTGACTAACTCGTTTAATTTTACCTAGACTTCTTAGACTGCTTGCGCATCTTCCTTGGTGCTGTCCAATGCTCAGTCAATGCTTTCTTGAAATCATTTGCCATGCATATTTTTTAAAATGCTTGGATTTACTTTTAACAGTTATATTTTATCTCTGCATTCAGAATAGGATTGCTCAGGAGACCATTCTTTTAAAAGATAAGCAGTTAAGAGAAGCACAATCTTGGATGGCTCGTGCTCAGGAAATGAATACTCTGCAGTCAGTAACCATACTTTACAAGCTGAATTACGAGAACGCACAGAACAGTGTAATCAGCTGTGGTTTGGTTGTCAAGCTCAGGTGATTAAGATTATTACTTTAGATCCCAAATGAGAAAATTGATCGTTCGTTTTGTTTTAATTAGAGACTGATTAGATTTGTTATATTTCTTAGTTTGGTGAGATGGAAAGGCTTCATTTGCATATACAACAACTCCTGCTTGAATTGGCCGATGTAAGAGAACAGAGTGGAAGTAAATCTGATCGGTCACGTGTCTCACAAACAGGTTTAAAAGATGCCTCTCATGTTGGCCAGAGCAGTGGTAGCCAAGTGAGTGGAAATTTTATGCCGCAGGAGAACTCTGGCAGCCTAGAACATGAAAATGCTGAAAGCGCTTCATCTTTTCCTTCAGGTGGAAATGCAACAATTCAGGTAGAATATGTAATACAATTTCTGTGGGTTCTAATCCTTTACCATGAATTATGAACTTGTTACAGATGCATGTGGGCCAAAGACACTGTTCTTTTCTGATATCACGTTTGATTAATTTATGATGTCTCTTTTGAGTAAAATATCTGGGTTTGAATATTTTTCCTGTTAAAGCATTTTACTTCCTGGCTACATCTCTAGATTATCACTAGGTTATTCATTTTTTCTCAATACCTGATTGAACACCAGATTTTGGCTATTGGGATCTAACAAAGAAGGCACCACTATTTTGTATTGGTCAGATATTTCAATATGACAGATCTTTTAACGTATAGAAATGTGAAAAGTTTTGTCAAATAGAGTAATAAACTGTCTACTAAAAAAGTTAATATTTCATTATCCCCTACCCAAGTTTATTGAGATTAAGGCTTGGTAATAATTTGTATAATCATATACCTCCTCTTCCCCCTATTCCTGCTGGAAAGGATGTAGTAAATGAAATGATGACCGCTTATAGCACAACACCCTGACGTGCACAAGATGCATAAATCAACTTGTGACTTGGCGGGACTCTTTCTTTGATTCTAAAAATCATCTTTTTTAGATTGAGCATGTTCAAGGGGTTCCATTTGCTCCATCCTTACTTGGGATGCCAACCTATTTTTCTCCTGGACAGGTGCAACCACTTGTAACGCATCAACGAGGATTACCTCATCCTTCTGTCCCATCACATGTGACCCAATCTCTTTCACACTCAGTTCCTGTGATGTCATCTCATCAACATTGGCAGAGCCATCTGGTAGAATAATTAATTTAATTCTTATGCTGCTGCCCATTTTCAATTACAATTGCAAGTTGCAATAGCCATATAACTTTGAACTCTTTGTCCTTTTCTTTTGTTCAAGGCTGCATCAGATGGACAACATATGCCTTCTCAGGAACAGTGTCTGCAAACAGAACAAAACTCATTCCGAGTCGATGTTAAGAATAACTTCGAAACATCTATGAATGGCCAAGTTCTTGTTGGAAACTATTTGGAGGCCAACAGCAATCAGGGGATGGAACCTTTATCTGTGGTTCCATCACCGAATGAAGAGGGACAGGTAATTTAATTACCCTTGGAAAATAGTACTTAGATATATTACTTGTTTTCAACTGCTATTGCTGATCATGCACTAGAGAACAAAAGTTTGGGGATAGAAAAACCTAATTCTACGGATGATGCATCCTCTACTGGAGCTCCAAATCATGCTGTAAATTTCAGTGAGAGAATGATAAATACTGTCTCAAATTCTGTCCAGACTGATGCCTTTGTTCCACTCCGCAGGAAAGTACACTTGCAATTGGAAAACCTCTAGAGCGTGCTCTCCTCAATGAAAGATCATTACTGGCTTGCATTGTTCATACAATTGGATCTGGTGGTAGTACTAGGATTAGTTCAACGGTTAGTTAAATTCGATTCGTTTGTTTGGTATATAAACTAGGTAGCAATGTGTTGCCGATGTTTTATGATTTGTTTGACAATGGGCATTCCTTGTGTGATTTACAGCTTCAAAATAGACTTGGAAAAGTGCTGGCCCCTTCACACTGGCATGACTATAAGAAGAAGTTTGGGAACCTTGAAGACTTCGTGATCAGTCATCCTGAAGTATGCCTTCCTCCCGCTACTTTTCTGCTTCAAATTTTTTTATGAAGTTTTGTATTGCATACTTAATAATCGCTGCCTCTTTAGTTATTTGTGATTGGAGGAGACTACATTCAGCTTCGAGAAGGTGCACAAGATATCATAGCAGCCACTGCAGCTGTTGCTGAAGTTACTGCTGCAGCGTCATCTTCTTACTCAGTACAGGTACCTTCTGTAGCAGTCACTCCCATGGCACATCCCAACTGGTTGAAGAAGGCATCCTCCCTTGAATCCGAGTCTGCAAATATTGTCGGGAAACCATATCAGTTCTCATCAACAATGCAGAATAAGAATTTGAACGGTGTTTCTTTTGATGTTGCTGGGGGCGTCTCGAAAATTAAAATTCTGAGCAAACATAAAGATTGGGTTGAAAGAATATGATGTATTCACTTAAATGCAATCTATCAAGTGTAGTCACCTAAATTGGCGTTAGATTTCTTCTTCTTAGTATATTTGTTTATGCATGATTTTGACCTGATGCGACTGCTATGCAAGAAGGTTAGATATGAGATGTTCAGAACCCTCCATTCTATGGTAAGTAAATTAATGGTGGGGATTAAAAGGAGAGTTGGTGTTTCCTTGGTGGTGGTAGAAGGAATATAATCCATAACAACAAAATGTGGGGTCCATGTACAATATGTTGTAATTATTCTATGTTCCCTGCTTGGAGGCAGAGCATAAGTTTCTATCTATTCTACATGCGTGCCTTCCATCCAGCCACTTGATTCTCCAATTTCACGAACTTCATATTTTTTGGAAAAATTAGGTACATTTGCACAAAGTACAAATAGACCACCTGCACAACATTAACGGGGACAAATTATCAAGCCATGACGGACTAACTTTTCGATAGTTTTTATAGGAAAAATTGGTGTAAATGGTCCAAACCTTTGCTCTTATTGTAGTTTTGGTCCGAATTTTTGAGATGTGCAAGTGGTCCTAAACTCTTGCATTTTCCATCCAAAATGATTTTGTGCGCGATATGAAATTCCCTTGATTTCTGTTTCTTTGAAAGGGCATTTTTATGTAAGGATCGAAAAATAAAATGAAGGCAGTTGAATTTCACTCACAAAACTAACCGTTTAAAAGGACCATTTGAACCAAAATGCAAAGATTTTGAATCATTGCACTACATTTATAACATTTGGACCAAAAATGAAATAAAGATAATAGTTTGGGACTATTTGTGCCAATTTTTCATATTTATATTAAGAAGTCAAAATTTCATCATTGGTACTTTGTAATATTATTGATGTCTTATTTTGGCACATCCTTTCCAGATTTTAAATTGATGCTATCAAGAAATTGTATCGTGAGAATTTTTTTAGTGAAGTCAAATTCTTTTTCATAATACATAATAATAAAGTTTCAAAATTTAGATAAATCAATTCGTCATGTTTAAAAGGTTAGGGTCCAATTTAAATTTCAACCAAAGAAACCTACGAAATTAATCATTCATTAAAGAATTTAATATGAAACTATGATAATAATAAGGAATATTTTGAGTACTTCACAATGTTTTAAAGAAAAACCTTAATATGAGTAAAAATGGAAATACGATGTAAAGAAAATCTCTTCGACTTTTAAAATATCAAAGAGCGTCTCTATATTTATTAGATATTGTAAAAACAATACCCTTAATTTAGATGTAAAAAATTTCAACGACCACGATAGTTTAAACAATGTTGTTTCCTAATAGTCACTAAGCTTAACAATATTTTTTTATATATATAATCTCTGTAGTTTCAAAGTCTTTTTTCAAAAGTTATTGAACTTTTTCGCTTCACATAAGATCATATGAAAAACTAACTTAACCTCTTAGTTCGTGCTTGGTACATATTAATTTTAATCACGTTTTCTAAATAAAATATTTTAAAATTTATAACTTTTTCCTATTTTTAATTATCCCTTCCCTAAAAAATTAAAAAAAAATATTTTTAATTTGATCTACTAAAAAATCAATTTTTAAGAGTGTCTGGGGATGGGTCTGGAGTGGTTGGGGGTACTATTTGTCTTTTGTGGGTGATGGAGACTGCCTATCTTATTCCACAGCTGTCTTTGCCCTTTATGGCTTGGCCCCTTCATTAACGTTCTCTTGTCCTTTCAATTTCATTTCACTTAAAAATCATTTTCCATTTTTCTTTTCTTTTTGTTATATTTTTCGCTTAGTACCTCTACAACTAATCGTAGTCGACGTGAATTATACGATTGTCTTTAGAAATATTTAAGTCCTTTCGTTTTACTTCATATATGTCAATCACCTTGTAACTAGAACTTGACTTTCCTCCGTCACTCGATCAACCAAATTCTTTTCTTCCAAGGTGAGTTCGTACGAACAATTGCTAAATATTTCACCATGAAGTATAAATTTATGTTCCTAGTCGTGGAACTTTTGCTATATGAAAATAATTATTTTTGAATATTATTGTATTATATGAATGGCTTCTAGAGTATCCAAATACATGAAGGTAAGTTGCATTTGATTTATTTTTCAACAAATTGGTTTTATGAGCCCCTGTTTGAGCTATATTATTTTTTTCATTTTCATTTTTCTACTCATTTTTAACCACACATTATTCAATAAAATAATATTTTTCATCACATCAATAATTTTTCCTTCTTTTTTCAACCATATATTCCCTATCACATCACTTAAAAAAAAAAATATATACATTCTCTCATTTTAATATGCACAGAACACACTATCAGAATGTAAAATGACCCTCGTACCATGAAACTTTTAATATATTGAAGACAAAGATAAGTATTCGGAAAAATAGTAGCAGAGGTCCTGAAGCATTTATGTCCCCAGTCTTTCGTTTTAGCAACACTTGGGTCTCCATTGCTATTGAACAATTTTACCTTCGTCTTTACTTAACAAGCTAAAAATTGATTAAAAATTCTTTAAATAAGCTCTATTAAATAAAAGAAAAAGGAAAAATCTTCTTCTCATCCAAACCACGCGACACCATTCCACTCTAACCCAAACCACCTGTTATTCGAACAATTACAACTATTGATAAGCAACGTCAATTTAACCACCAAAGCAAATAAGAGTAGAGGAATAAGAATTTCACGGGATCGCTTTAAGGTCAAGTTAAAAATGGGACTGAAGGAATCGACGCCAAAGGAGACGAGGGTGGTGGTGGTGAAGGTGAAGTAAGTCTTCGATGAGATGGCCCTATATGGTAGGTAGGGATGACAACGGAGCGAATATGGAATAGGTCGGTCATTTCCACTCCCGTCCCGTCGAGTATTTTTGTTATCTTGCCACATTCCCATACCCGGTTAAAGCGGAACGGGACAGGTCCACTACCCCATTTATCGTCCCATTTTTTTTTTTAATTTTATATTTATTTTAATTTTTGTTTTTATTTTTTTATATCTTTAGTTAGTAAATATTATTACTTTTTTACTAATTTGTTAAAAACAACTTATGTTCTCTTTCATAATGATGATAAATTTATTATTTTTATTTGATGAAAAACTTAAATTAGAAATTAACTTTAAACGGGCAAGTAGCAAGGCGGTGACTATGTTTCCCGTACCCACTTCGGGGTAATGATCATCGCTATGTCTCCTCCCCGTTTACTCGATTAGGCGGGCAATCTCCACCCCATTCGGGGTGGGACCCCACAGGTATCGGAGTTAACGGATTTTTTTTTTTGCCATCTCTAATGGTAGGAATGATCACTTAAATTGTGACACTTTGAACCACAACTTTCTCAAATCTCGTCGAGTTGACATGCGAGTGGATCCTACCACCAACTTGTTAAAAATTAGAAATGTGAAAATCATTTAAACTAGTAATCCTATTATGTGTGCATATAAGACCTTCTCATTTGAAAGGTTCATATTTCGAGGTATGATGATTTAAAGTATGAATTCTATTATGTGTGTATGTAAGACCTTTTCAATGTTTTTCTTGGGAACGTTGGGGGTAATTGTGGTGGTGGTTGTTTTGGTTTGAGAAAGAACAATAATTCTGTTTTTATTCATTTTTTTAGTTTAATTATTCATTTATTTGAAGGTAAGGATAAAACTATCTTTCTCATAAAATTTTAGCTAGTAAACTAAAAATGAGGGTAAAATGGTCCATCAAGGACCCAACTGCTACTAAAACGAAAGATCGATGGTGTAAATGCGCCATTTTGAATAATGGGAACCAAGGTGAAACATGGTCAAAGTTTGGGGTCCTATACTGTTTCCCTTAGTATAATAGAAAAACGTTTGGGGACCTCTTTTGCTATTTCCTTGTGGATAATTTTGAAGCGATGATTGTAACATTTATTAAGCCATAATAGACGATATAGTGATTAAATTAAGTGGTGCGATTCTGGATTTCTATCCTTCAAAAGTGAATATTTTAAGTCCCTTAAACAATGATTTTTTTAAAGAAAGATTATAAGTGTTTTTCCTTTTTTTAAGAATAATATAAATATTAAGAAAGTAGTACGGTGGTCAAGCTTTATGAATGCGGAAAACGATAGATATGGCAATTATAAGAGAGAGAATATAATAAGAGTTATGCATTTATCTACGGTTGCGTTTAGTGTGCGAATGTTGGAAGAATGGAGGCAAACCCAAGGCCGACAATGGCGGCAATAAACTACACAATTCCAAAATCCACCCCACCCCCGTCCGTAAAACCCAGTTCTTGATTTTATTTTATTTTTCCATTTACACTCGGGCGTTCCTAGTTGAAAATTGAATCACAAAGAAGAAATAAGAACTTTTTTAGGTTTCTTTTTCTGCTTTCCGTTCTTATTTTTAGCTGGTAATCATAATAAAAAGAAAAAGTTGTTTTTCCAGTTTTGGAAATGTGCGTTTATGAAAAATTGTGCTAATCTTAGTGGGTTTAGTTTAGATTTTCAAACAAGGCGGCATCATCAGATGTATGTAGTAGGGATTTTGGTTTGAAGGTGCCGAGTGCAGAATCATTCCCTTCCAAGATTATTATCATGACGAGTAGTCTTAATCAAGAAAATCATGGCCGTCAATTCGATTATGGTCGTGGGACCCTCTCTAACCATGGCGGAGTTATCGAGATTGGGGGAAATATATACATGGATGATGTTCGTAGTAGTGGAGGTGGTGGTTCAGTAGTTAAAACTTTGCAGCTTTTTGACATTTTTCCTGCTTCAACTGCCGTGAAATCCCCAGGTAAAGTTGTTCTTTCTTTCTTTCTTTACTTCTGTTTTAATTCTTTGTGTAAAAAACTGTGAGAAAGAGAAAGGACACTGAAAATGCTATTTTGTTTGGTGATATATAGGGGGGATGGAGGAAAACGTGGGGTCTCCTTTTACATCAGGTCAATGGAAGGAGCTTGAAAGACAAGCTATGATCTATAAGTACATGGTGGCCTCTGTTCCAGTGCCTTCCGATCTTCTTTTTCCCATTTCCAGCCATTCTCCTGCAGTTGCAGCAGACCCTTATGCTTCATGTAAGACTATACCCCCACCCCGGAACATCCCACTTTTGATGAGTTTTTATGCTCACTTTTTGGATTTTCATTAGTTTTCAGCTTCTTTTCTTGATTTGATTTGTGGGTTTTTCTTATTTGGTGCTAGGGGTAGTGAGTGGTGGCGGAATATTTAGCCGTTGCGTGGAGTTTATTTCTTAAGATTTTTGTGAAAAATGATTTATTTTTTTTAGAATTGAAGTTAAAAAGTAAAGAAAAGTTATGTAGAAATGGGAAAATGATTTTTTTTTTTTTTTTTTTGGAAAATGAATGGGAACGAAATCAGTTTCAAATGAGTGCTTAACTTTACATCCCATCTTTGATTGATTTTTTGCTCACTTTATGTGTTTTCATTTCTTTTGAGCTTTCTTTTCTCGTTTGGTGCTTGGGGGGTAGTGATGATAGTGGTGGAATGCTTAAACATCACATCCCATCTTTAATGGCTCTTTTTGCTCTATTTTTGCGTGTTCATTTGTCTTGAGTTTTCTTTTCTTGATTTGATTTGTGGGTTATTCTTGTTTGGTGCTTGGGGGTAGTGATGAGTGAATAGTAGTGGAATGTTTTTAAACTTTACAATCCCATCTTTGATGCGTCATTTTGTCCTGTTTCTGTGGTTTCATTCGATTTCATCTTTCTTTCTTTCTTGATTTGATTTGTGTGTTTTTCTAGTTTGGTGCTTGGGGTAGCGATGAGCAAATGGTGGTGGACTGTTTGAACTTCACATTCCATACTTAATGGGTTGCTCTCTGTCTTTTCATTTGTTTCGAGTCATGTTGATTTGATTTGTGGTTTTTTCTTGTTTGGTGCTTGGGGGTAGTAATAAGTCAGTGGTGGTGGAATGTTTAAAGTTTACATCCCATCTTTAATGTGTTTATTTTTGGCTCTATTATTGTGTGTTCATTTATTTGAGCTTTCCTTTTTACTTGATTTGTGGGCTTTTTCTTGTTTGATGCTTAGGGGGTAGTGATGAGTGAATGGTGGTGGAATGTTTAAACTTCCATCTTTGATGGGTCATTTTCTCTGTTTCTGTGTTTTCATATGTTTTGAGTTTTCTATTCTTGATTTGATTTGTTGATTTTTCTTGTTTGGTGATTTGGGAAAAGTGAATGGCGGAGGCATAATTAACATGAGAAATTCGAAAAATGGAGATCCCGAGCCCGGAAGGTGCAAGAGAACGGACGGCAAGAAATGGAGGTGCTCAAAAGATGTGGCTCCAAACCAGAAATACTGTGAGCGCCACCTGCACAGAGGCCGTCCACGTTCAAGAAAGCCTGTGGAAGTAAAAAACAATGCGTCTTTCAACACCAATGTACAAGCCACCAGTGCTGCCTCAAACCAGTTTCTTGCATCAAATGAGACTCCTCTGCTATGCTATCCCAAAACTGATCTAAATATTTTTACAGCCTCTTGCAAGGAACCTAACAGGTTGGTTTTTGAATGGCGGCTAGCTTGTGTTAAATCTGTTTGGTGTTTCATATGCATTATTGGATAGAATTTAGAGTATGATGAAAAAAAATTTAACTTTTCTTTTTTTGTCTCAATACTACGCATAACTATTCAACCTTCCATATTCAATGTACCATTTATTGAGGCTTATGTTCCTTCTAAGTAACTCAAGCCTTACGTTGATTGTTGATTTCGTCTTTAAAGCAATGTGGGATTATACCCTTTACACCATTAGTGTAATATGGTATTAAGTATTTGATCTTACTAGACTGTCGAATGAATAAGATTTAATTTCTTTTCCTTCTTTATACTGTCATGTCGAGCTCTGTACTGTCCATCTAATGTACATTCTATTAATGCATTGTTCTATTTCCTTCTTCATTGATTTTGGCCTATGGATTGAAGGGATTTGGACTTGATGGTAGAAGCTGAGATGGTGGCAATGCGTTTGGCTAATCCACAATGGCAGCATCTGATGGACACAGATATAGCAAATGAAGGCTTGATTTATAACACTAACGCATCTGTTTTTTATCAAGATTATGCGGAAAACCAGTCGTTGAATGTGTTTTCCTACACAGATTACCCAGCCCCTGATCACGTTGTTGATCATAGTGGTGGTGATCAGTGCTATATAGGATCATTTCTCAACCCCGGTTTGGTGTCTTCAGAAAACTCACAGATAGAGACTGCAAGGGGATTTATCGATGCATGGTCAAATAACACTGGCAATGCTGACTCCTCTGTATCATCAGATCATGGGAACTTTTCCCCTTCCTCACTCACTTTAACAATGGCAATGGCTGCTGGAAATATCTTAGATGAACAAATGAAGATCGAAACTGTGGGTGATATAGGAGACTATGATGACCATAAACATGAAGATTCAAGTTGGCTAGACCCTGTTTCTTTGATGCCTTTTGCACAAGGAGGGCCGTTAGCTGAGGCATTACGACCTGGATCAACCACTCTAAAAGGCTTGAATTCAGCTTCTCCATATAACTCAATCAGCCCCCCGGCAACTACTGTTTCATCCCCATCCGGGGTTCTGCAACGAACATTGTTTTCACATTCTGATGGCAGTGTTTGCAATAGTCCAACTCTTGCAGCTCCACTAGGATTATCAGAAGCTGTTGCATTCCCATGGCTAAATTAGGCTTATGAGTTTCTTTGAAGTTGATTCCTGAATTTGGTTATTTTTGGATATTGCAATTTTCTTTTTATGATGTGTTTCTTTACTTTGTATGAGCATTTTCAATAGGAACTTCTGCAATTTGATATAGCAGAATGATGAATGCTTCTTGAAAGTTCAATATCTCTTTGTGATTGAATCGTGCCATTCAATATCTATAGATGTATGAATTTCACTAATATTTTCCAATTGATTAATTCCAGAAGGAATTCAGGTACATGTCCAAACACACTTGATCTATGTTTGATATTAAGTGGGTGTTTGGCCCCTATTTTTTAGGAAGAATTAGTTTTTGAATAGTGATTGATAAGAGAATGTGTGGTGGAAAAGTGATGAAAAGTTTTAGATTTGTGTATAATATTATTTTATTTGGAGGATGTGTGGTTGAAAATGAGTACCGTAAAAATGAATGGAAAAAAAGGAGAGAGAATTGGGCTCAAACATGGGCTAATTTACACCATAATCAGATTTTCTTTCTTGGTATTGGATGAGGAGCTTCTTATTGAATCATCTCGTCTAAAAGTTCAATCTGTTATAAATAGATTAACTATTATATACCTGAATAGCACGTTTTCTGTATAGGATAGAATAGAAGCTTATATCCACAATGATGCGTTGTGGATACATACATCAATAAAAGTCGAAGGACATTCCATATTTTAACAGCTTAATTTTTTATTAGTTCAACCTGGTTTAAATTCAAATGTATGTATTAGGTTGCCTTTTGGGATAGAACTTCAAGACTAAAATGGAATTAGACCTTGTTAGCCGAATAATCTAAACCGCTGCCTGTGCTGTCACAACTGCTGCCGAGCAGGCTGCTCGGCAGCAGCATTTGTTGCCATAGCCATTGCAATACCGCGCCTTTGCTCTGATTCAATATTAACTGACAAAGGTTTCTTTTACAAATTTGCACCATTGTTTGTGGAAGAAGTGCTAATTGGAGAAGCTTTGTTTTTAGTTTCACTATGTTGTATAATTGTTTCCTGAAGGCATGGTTTCCATAGAATCCATCTTCTTTTTCCTCCCTTCTGCACCATTGGACTGGACACAAGAACGGACAAGATTTTCATTTCATTTTATTTTATTTTTTTGGTAATGTCGAGCCCACCATACCAGACATGCTTCAAGTTTGACTCTAGGACTAGAAGTAATACCTTTTCTTCGTAGTCTTGTTCATGTTCTTCTCCTCTTCTACTGTTCCTCTTCTAATTTTCTTTGACAGGAGATCTGAAAGCCCTTTTCCACATTTAACCAAGAATTTTCATCAGTCTTTCCCATGACAAAATTCTAAAATCTAGTGTTGGGATTAGACTGTTCGTCTTTGGATGCTTGAATTCTTTAAATAGAAGCCTGTAATGTTCTTGATTTGTAATCAAGAAAGTACAGAATATAACAGAACTAAAGTTTCGACGGTAAATGTGGTACAGAAACTTGCATAATTATAACACTCATAAATGGAGTTTTTTGCAGGATTGGGAATTAATATTCTGCCTATATATGATGGCAATTGTAAACAAATAATGTTGGATTTTGACGAGTTGGAGACAAGCATAAAATATTTTATTTCTTTAGAATGCTGAAGCTGTGAAAAAATAAATATGATTTGGGTGTGGCGGTGGGTGTGGGTGTGGGTGTGGAGGTGGGGGTGGGGTTGGTTTAAGCAACTTGTTCCTTTTTGGTTGTGAAAGAAAAGACAACCGAAGAAATTCTCATGGCTTATGCAGACAAAGCATACTGACAGTTTCCCTTCAGGGATGAAGAGAGCTGTTCAGTTATCTTGGCACGTTGGAGGTGTAAATTTTTAAAGGTGAGCTGATCCGCTCAGTCCAGCTCGACCGTAAAGGCCTAAGATGGTGAGCAGGATGGCAGGTGCATGTATTGCCCGACAGCCTGATCCCACGTGGGATGTGCGACCTAGTCGACCTGTAGGGTCATACGTTTTGGCTTTGGTCGCCCAACTTAATGTTTGATGTTTGGTTACTTGCTATGCCGACCTCTGCCTCTGACTACGGATTTATTGTGTTAGCACGCGAAATAACGATGTAGTTGTTACACCCCAAAATTTACAAAAGCGCCACGTAAGCACTACCTAGGAAGCAAAGCCCACTTAGGCCTTCAATGTAACACCATGTGGCAATCACGTGTGATCCCAAGTTACTCTAGCATTGGAGCAAGGCAATTAACCCATTAAATTTCATCTTCAACAAAGTTGAAATGATGAAGAGAATAGATAAATCAGTACCAAAGAATAAAGAAGCTGAAAGGAGATGAAATAGTATTGCAAAAAATATATATTATATTGCACAGAGCTTGATACACTTATATACAAGAGTTTTGAGTGATCAACAAGTAAAAAAAATATAACTAATTATATGTACATCACGCGTGAGTATAAAACAGTTGCAACAAACAAGGTCTGGACCACATGTGCACATTAGCATCAATCACAATCCATGTGATTCTTCAGTCTTCACGTTTAACAGCAAGGTTGAGTATTGATGGCTCTTCTTAACATTCCCCTTCAAGCTGAAGTTTATTATCTAACTCCAAGCTTGTCCTTTAAGAAGGTGAATCTGGTTTGTGAGAGAGGTTTGGTCAAAAGGTCAGCAATTTGTTCAGATGATGGAATGTATTGAATATTCAACTTTCCTTCAATCACTTTGTCCCTGATAAAATGTATATCCAGCTCACTGTGCTTGGTTCTGGCATGGTAAACGGGGTTTGAAGCTAGAACATTTGCACCAAGATTATCACACCAAAGTACTGGAGGTGAAACACGGACTAATTTGATCTCCTTAAGCAGTGATTCAATCCAAGTCAGTTCAGCTGCAGCTTGTGCTAAAGCCCTATACTCTGATTCAGCGCTGGACTTGACTACAACATATTGCTTCTTTGATGATCAAGCTACCAATGTGTCTTCCAAGTAGATGCAATAAGCTGTTGTAGACTTTCTATCATCAGGGCATGATGCCCAATCTGCATCAGCAAAATCGGTAAGATGTATTGCATCAATTCTTTGTATCCAGAGTCCTTGTTCAATTGTACCCTTCAGGTACCTGAATATTCTTTTCACTGCCTTCCAATGAACATCTATAGGTGTTTGTAAAAACGGGTTCATTTTGTTGACTGCAAAACTTATACCAGGCCGTATGTGAGCCAAGTATTGAGGTCCACCTAAAGCACTCCTATATAGAGAAGGATATGCCATTTCATTTCCTTCACTTCTGGAGATGATCTTCCCTACAGACATAGGTGTTGCACATGGTTTAACATATTCAAGTTTGAACCTTTTTAGCAAATCTCTAGTGTACTTACTTGAGTTGGATGCATCCTAGACTCTTCCCTTTTTACTTCAATTCCCAAGAACTAATGCAACTCACCTAAGTCCTTCAGAGCAAATTTAGCATTCAAATTGTCAATGAAATTTTGCATTGCCTTCTGATAATTTCCTATAACAACTATATCGTCAACATACATCAAGGTAAAAATTACTTGATTCTGATTAATGTAAAAGAACAAAGAATTTTCAGCCTTTGATCTTGAAAACCTCCGGTCCAATTCTTTAGTCTCTCATACCATGTTCTAGGTGCTTGCTTGAGTCCATAGAGCACTCTCTTAAGTTTTCACACAAAATTAGGCTTTGTTTGATCAATGAAACCTTCAGGTTGCCTAATGTAGACCTCCTCTTCAAATTTCTCGTTTAAGAATACATTGTTGATGTCAATTTGTCTGATAATCCAGTTCTTAGAGATGGCAAGAATGAGTACAATTCTTAGAGTTGCGATCTTTATGACAGGACTAAAAGTTTCATGGTAATCCACACCTGAAGTTTGCAAGAACCCTTTAGCCATTAGTCTTGCTTTATGCTTCAATATTCTTTCTTTAGTGTCATGTTTAACCCTAAAATCTATTTGTTTCCAATCACTTTTTGACCAATCAGAGGTGGTACTAGCTCCCAAGTTTCATTTCTCATCAGTGCTTTGTACTCATCATTCATTGCTTCTTTCCAGTTTCTATTTTACAGTGCTTCAGCAACATTGTTAAGTTCCAATTCATCCTGATTGAAGAAGTATTCTCTGCATTTTGTGGAGTAAACTTTAGGCTTAAAAATTCCAGCTTTTCTTCTAGTAACCATAGGATGTTCAATTATCTAGTTCCTTTACCCTTCATCATTTTTTCTTTCATCATTTCATTCAGCTTCATTTATCTGATCACTAGGAGTTTCCTCTTGAGTTTGAATAAGGACTCTTTCACCATCAGCATCTATAATTTCATTTATCTGAGCCATTCTATTTTCAGCCAACTCTTGTTGTTCTGAACTGTGAAGTGCAGCTGTTGGAGTTGCTTCAGAGTGAACTTCATCAGTTGAGCCAACTTGCCTGGAGTTTTGAGGTGAATAGAAAGATAGATAATGGATGATGGTTTCGGAATTTTGTGAGGTATTTCTTTTACTGAGAAATGCTGACTGGAATTAGAATTCTTTTTTCATTAAAGATTATATGTCTAGATATGTAAACTCTTCATGTTGGACTTAAACATTTGTACCCTTTGTGAGAATTACTGATGCCAATGAAGACACACTTTATGGAGTGGAAACTGAAGTTAAGTTCCTGATATGGCCTTAGGCAAGGAAAGCAGGCACAGCCAAAGGTTTTAAGAGAATTATAGTCAACTTGTTCATTATTTAGAACCTAGTATGGTGCTTTCATTTTAAGAACAAGAGTAGGTAATCTGTTAATCAGGAAAGTGGCTGTTTGGAAAGCTTCCCACTAATGGTGTAATGGCATATTGGCTTGAACAAGGAGTGTCAATCCTGTTTCAGTTATGTGTCTGTGTTTTCTTTCAGCTCTTTCATTTTGAGCTGAAGTGTGAAGGCAGGATAACCTCATATCAATTCCAGAATTTAGAGCTAGGTTAGTGAAGGCCCTGAACTCACCTCCCCAATCAGTCTTCAATCGATCTGGAGAGTTTTAATCTTCCTGTCAAACTTATTTTTAACCAAAATTTTGAACTAAATGAATAAGTTTAGGGCATCTAATTTGTTTTTCATTGGATAAATCCATGTGAATCTACTGTAGTCATCTATGAAAAGGATATAGTAATTTAATCCTGAAGTAGAAATTGTAGGTGTATGACCCCAAACGTATGAGTGGATAAGATCTAAAGAAGCAAGAACATGTGAGTCAGACAATTTAACAGGCAAAGAGTGGGATTTACCAAGTTGACAAGCATCACAAAAGTGACTGATTTCATTGGTATTAAATTTTTCATTACAAAGTTTGAGTACTTGTTCCAAGCCTCATGTGCCATTGCCTTAACCTTGACTCATTCGACTCTTTTGACTCAGCAACAAAAGTAGTAGGACTCAATTTATTGAAGTAAGCTGGTTTGGAGTAGGCTGACTGTTGGTAGGTGAATTCTTTGGTTTGGTTTGGCAGCTCAACCTGATAAAGCCAATCTTTAAGCTTCCCTTCCAGTAGCACTTCCTTCATTCGTTTGTCCTTCACAACACAGAAGTTAGGATGAAATTCCATGAATACATTGTTATTTGAAGTTTACTGAGACACATTTATAAGATTTTTCTTAATTGAAGGCACCAGTAGCACATTGTTAAAAGCAAGAGATTTATCACTCAAAGTGCACAAGTGATTGATACCAACATGTGAGATGTGCAATTTGTCACCATTACCAATAGTTAGTTTCTCATTACCACCATACTCAAGAACCTCAGACAGGTTCTTATTCGCTGCAGTGACATGGTTGCTGGTACCAGAATCCATGAACCAGGATGCATCTGCAACAGTGTTAGATGATGCTACAAATGCTGCTGGCTTTGAGGAGTTATTCACAAGATGCTGGCTAGGTCTTCCACCCATATATCTTTCATCATAACGATTAAAACACTTGTCAGCAGAGTGATTACTCAAACCACAGATTTGGAATGGCCCTCTAAATTTAATTTGTCTGATGAATCTGCCCCTGCTTCTTCTAATTCCCCTGCTGTTGTAGCTTCTTCCAGCAAAGCTAATTTCGCCTCATCTGTTGGCATTTGGTTTATGCACAAAGTTGGCTGAGGTTTGGCTTAAGTTAACTGAGGATAAGTTATTTTTCACAAGATTAAGGTGCTCCAATCGACTTTCAAAGTCATTAGGACAGATTGCAATTCATGCCAACTAATGGACTCCTTGCTGTTGATTTGGACTACTATGGGTGTATGTTCTTCATCAAGTCTTGCAAGAACTTGTGTGACAAGATCATTGTGAGGGATGGTTTTCCCTGCAATTTCCAAGTTGTCAGCTAGTTGTTTGATTGTGTTCAAGTATTGATCAATACTAATCAAGCTTTTCCTTGTCCTTTGGAGTTTACTTATGAGAAAAGTGACTCTAGATTTATTCATTATCCCAAAACTCTCTTAGACAGCATTCCAAAGGTTCTGTGAAGTTGTAGATCCCATTACTCCCATGGCTATTTCTACAGTCATTGAAGAGTAGAGCCACCCCATTAGGAGCTGATCTGTGGACATCCATTTCCCATATTCAATGTTTGGTGTCATCTCTACTATAACTCTAGTAGGTCATGGGTTCTACGTTGCAAGAAATTCAGTTGGGTATGCCATTGTTCCAGTGATGAATCCTTTAAGGTTATGCCCCTTGATAATGGGCATAACCATATTTTTCCACAACAAGAAATTATTCCTATCATGTTTTACCGGAGGCACTTAAGAAAGGCTAATTCCAAACATTGGTGTCTGATTTCCTCCCAGCATTGGAGGCATCAAAGTGTTTGATTCAAGTTGAATTGATTGGGGGTTAACATTGGATCCGGTATTAGCCATTATTAGCTCTGATACCAAGTTGAAATGATGAAGAGAATAGATAAAACAATACCAAAGAATAAAGAAACTGAAAGGAGATGAAATAATATTGCAAAAAATATATATTATATTGCACAGAGCTTGATACACTTATATACAAGAGTTTTGAGTGATCAACAAGCAAAAAAATATAACTAATTATATGTACATCATGTGTGAGGATAAAACAGTTGCAACAAACAAGGGCTGGACCACAGGTGCACATTAGCATCAATCACACTCCATGTGATTCTTCAGTCTTCACGTTTAATAGCAAGGTTGAGTATTGATGGATCTTCTTAATAGACAGTATAGTTATCCTTTGCGATCTTATGCCTTCGTCCCATAGCCAAACCGCTTGCTGCTCGATGTTTTACATGGAGTCTCTATGGTTTCGACGGACGAAGGCTTCAATGAGTTTTGAAATACAGATCAAATACATTTGGGAAAGAAGAGCTCTACATTGAAACTATCTTATTAGCTCCTAAAAATCAACATGTAAAGGAAAATGTATGCGTTATTTTAAACTCTAGCTAAATCTCTGTATGTTTTCCCATACCCAATCCATATATACCATTTCTTATGGTAGACATGATCGTCGGAGTATCAACTGTTTGAAATTCTTTTTGTCTTCTTTTTTATGTTTGTATTATGTATTTTCACATGTAACGGATTTCAAAGGTAATAATTAGGAAATTGATTAACAACAAAAGGAAAATTTGCAACCTAGATTTTCTAACAATTATATTTATGCAAACAAGTCTTCGTCCTTCAATAGTAAATAAAACGATTCTAAATATTTTGAGTATAACATCAGCCGTCTCAGTGAACATTCGATCCAATTTCATAATAAAATGACGAGCTAGATATGTGGAGCACTATTTTGAGAGTAAATAAGTAAATATCAATAATTTAAGAACCAATACTAGAGAAATTATAAAGAAAATATAGAATACATCGACCCCCTATTCGAGTTGAAATATGTTATCTTCATTGATCATCAGTCACTAAAATTTTGATACTTCATTACGGTTAACAAATAAGCAAGATGCTAAATGTAACATTGATTTGAAATCTAAAGTATACATAAAATTGATTACATTCTAGTGCTGTAATTTAGATGGACTGTACAATTTGTTGATTTCAAATCTTAATTAATTTCCATCCAATTTTGATAAAATTGTGTTTGTGTCGGTTGGTAAAGGTGAAATTAAGCTAATTTTACATTTTAAGTTAGAAGATGAGTTGTAAATGGTCTGCCTATAAACAGGGCTGGCCTTGAAATTTTGCATGCCTTGTGCAACATTTTAAAATAGTGTCCCTTTCATGAAATTAAAAAATATACCAAATTGGGGAGGTTCAAAGCCAAATGGCTAACTATCAACATTGCCCAAAGGAATAAACCCCTCTAGAAAAGGAAGTTGAGGTGATACATCCACCAACTATGCCATCGATCGACCCAATGAGATTACATTCAACTTTCCTCCAAAATATGAACCGAAAGACATGCCCCAGAGATCTATAAGTGTCTTCAACTGATGAAGCCCTGGAAAGCCTAGAAATAAGCAGGCTCAGCTTTCCTTTGCACTTAGAAATAGGCGGCAAGGACTACCTCAGTTAGAATAAACCCACTTATGACAACCTACCTCAAAATCCTCCACCTAGAAATAGGCGTCAGAGGAGGGCAAAATAGACCAGGAATCAAGCAGGACCATTCCTAACACCATGGGGACAACAAGTCAGAGAAGGTGAAGACTCTGATGGACCACAAAGGTCTTGCGACCTTGATAACAATGAAGACAACTTGCCATTCTCCCAGGGAATTATGGACACCCCTGTCCCATGCCACATTGTGCTTTTCAAAATTCCCAAGTATGATAGAAGATGCAATCAAGCGAAGCACCTCAACAACTTCAAAACTCACATGAGCCTTAGAGGTTCCACTCATGTTGTGAAATGTAAAGCCTTCCACTTAACCCTAAGTGGGTGCCGTTGAAGTGTAGTATATTAGGCTTCCAGAATGAAGTGTCAGAAGTTAGCCGAATTTCAAAAAAGCTTTCCTTAAGACATGAGGCAGTAGTAGAGAGAGTCACTGAAGAGCTTTTTATCTCATTTCATTAATGAGATGATCTATTGTGTACATGTTATCGATAAGGAGGCCGTATCAGCCCTAAGATGAGGGTTGGATATGAATTCTCTCTTTTGGAGAGCGTGCAAAACAAGGATATCGCCAATTATGACGCCCTACTGAAAATGATAAGGCGCAAGATCATAAATGAAGAATTGAAAGATCATCTCAATAAGGTCAACCAAGGACTGTCACCTCATCGGAGGTAACGAGGTAGAGGTCTCACCTTTCATTTGATAGAACGTCGGTCGGACAGTCAACTACTCTTAAACTAGGGCAAGCCCTAGCTACAGCAACGTTGAATGCAGTACCAGCTTTGGCTTATGAAGAAGTCAACCCTACTGTCGAGGCACACCACGAAAGGTCTGACCAACAGTTTTTCCAAAGGGGAAGCGGTAAAGGGCCTGAACTTAGAAATAGGGATGAGATGCTCATCTATTGCACTTATCATCACTTCTATAGCCATTATACAGCTGATTGTAGAGATATTAGCTTGCATCCACAACCTAATAATCAAAGAAGGAACAGACGCCCACGAGATGCACCTCCTAGGTAAGATCGACAACCTAGGAGAGTTGATACCAGCCGTCCCATTCGAATTAACACTCATCAATGAAAGAGAACGATGGGTAAAGGCCTAGGGAAGGTCAAAGGCAAAGGAGGAGCCCTCTAGCTAACACGGCCACTAACCTATTCGAGAGATTAACATATCTTTAGAGGTCCATACGTTACAGAGAAACTATGCAAGGGAAGTCAGGGATCCCCCAATGGCAAGTTTCATAGTCAACAACAGTCGACCCTCGATTAGGAAAAGGGTATAAACCATTACCTTCACACGAGACGATGTGATTGGCTTGCACATTGTGACGCCTCAGTAGTAAGGGTCGTTGTGGCACGAAATGGCCTTGAAAAAAATATTAGTGGATAATGGAAGTTCGGTTAACATCATATTTGGATCAACCTTTAACAAAATGGAATTCGACCATGAGCTAACCCCTATGAGCTCTCCCTTGTATAGCTTCATTGGCGATAGCATCTTCTCAGGGGAAAAAATTACCCTAGCAGTGGAGATGGCAACGGTACCATTAAATGCTCATCATTTTATGGAGTTTTCGGTGGTGGACAACCTCTATGCTTACCGTGGAGTGCTAGGAAGGTCAACATTAAAGGAATTATAGGTTGTTACATCCATCCACCACTTGTGTATGAAATTCCTTACGGAAAGTAACATCGCTATTGTTAGATGCGATCAAATGAGTAAAGGAAAATGCTATTTAAACTCCCTCAAGAAGGCTGAACTTAGGGACGTCGATGTAATTTTGATAGATATTGACATGGATGACGTCTCCGAATAAAGATAAAACCTTGAACAAGGGAAAGACGTTGAAATGGTTGACACCTCTGAAGAAGAGACTGTTTATGAAGTGATAATAGCCCCTGAAGAAGGAAAAACTGCTGAAGAAGTGGCTAAATTTGATGAACTGGATCCTCGTATCATCAATTGTAAGCCTCAAACAGCCCCTATTAGAAGAACTGGAGAGCTTTATAGTGGATCCTGAAGACTCTCCAAATCTTTGTCGCTGGGAAAAGACCTTCCAGTGGAGATTAAGGAAAAAAATAGAAATGCTTCTTACGCAAAAACTTGAATATCTTTGCTTGGAAACATTAGACATGGTTGGCATCGACCCAAAGGTAAGTTGTCACCACTTGTAGGTAGGAAAAGACCTGCATGTAGAGGCTAAAGAAAAACGAAAATACTTCTTACGCGGAAACTTGGATATCTTTGCTTGAAAACATAAGGACATAATTGGCATCGACCCAAAGGTTAATTGTCACTACTTGAAGATTGATCCTGAAACTATCCCTCAAAGGTATAAAATGAGGGCTCTCAATCCAGAAGGGTATAAGGCCTTTAATGATGAGGTAAAGAAGTTGATTTACAACAATTTCATACGAGAATCAACATATCCGAAGTGGGTATCTAACTCTATCCTGGTTAAAAAGCATAATGGTAAGTAGAGGATGTGTGTAGATTTTTCTAATCTTAACCAAGCTTGCTCCAAGGATAGCTTTTCACTCTCACGAATAGATCAGTTCATTAATTCTACTATCGGGCACGAACTACTAAGTTTCATGGACACCTATCCGAGCTATAATTAGATACCAATGTACCCAGTTGATGAAGAACATATGTCCTTCATAACAGACATAGATCTCTATTGCTATAAGATGATGCCCTTTGAGATGAAAACAATAGGGCCACTTATCAGGGGCTTGTTAACAAGATGTTTGCAAATCTCATTGGAAAATAATGAAGGTATACGTGGATGATATGCTTGTGAAAAGCCAGAAAGTAAAAGATCATGTGTTTTACCTTGATGAAGCCTTTTGAATACTACAAAGGTACAAGATAAGACTTAACCCTCTCATATATGCATTTGGAGTCGTCTCAGGAAAATTCTTGGGCTACATGGTTAACTAAAGGGGCACAGAAGCCAACCCCAAAAAAATCAAAGCCCGGATCGAAATGAGGTCGTCCCAAAAACTTAAAAAGGTACAGAATCTCACTGAGCGCATAGCCAACTTTGACCCGCTTCATCTCAAAGGCAACAGACAAGTGTCTTCCTTTCTTCAAGGTTCTAAAAGGAGGAACGAAGTTCCAATGGACAGAGGGGTGTGAAGTAGCATTAAAAAAGCTGAAAAACACTTGGGAAGGGCTCCCTTCCTCTCCAAGCCCAAGGTTGATGAACCCCTACAACTGTACTTGGCAGTAACCTTTGACGCTATCAGTTTTGTACTTATAAGAGAGGAAGACGGTTACCAACTGCCTATTTATTATGTGAGTAAAACACTTCTTGTAGCAGAGACCTGCTATCCAGACATGGAGAAGCTGGTCCTCTCTTTAGTGATTACTTTTCGAAAATTGAGGCCATACTTCCAAACCCACACCATACAAGTGCTAACCAATTTCCTACTCAAACAAATGCTCCAAAAGCCTAACGCTTCAAGAAAAATGATGAAGTGGGTTGTAGAGTATAGTGAGTTCGATATTGTATTTAAAACAAAGGTTGCGGTTAAAGGCCACACCTTGGTAGACTTCATGACATAATTCGCTCATATTCCAGAAATGGAAGAGGAAATGGAACCTGTCGAACCTCCAACCTGGAACTTATTTGTTAACGATTCGTCTGGAGATGTAGGATCTGAAGCAGGTGTGGTCTTAGTCAGCCTAGAAGAACATAAGCTTAATTGTACTGTGAGGTTCGAATTTAAGGCTATCAACAATGCAGCAGAGTACGATACCCTTCTAGCTGGCCTAAGATTGACTAGAGAGGTATAAGTGAAGAGGTTAGTTATCAATAGTAACTCCCGGTTGGTAGTGAGCCAAGTTAATGGCAATTTCTCAGCTAAGGATGAGAGAATGGCTGCATTTCTGAAGTTGGTAATGGAATTTATTCTAGCCTTTGAAAGGTTTACGTTGGCACAGATCCCACGCATAGAAAATGCTCATGACGACGCTCTTTCATAACTAGCAAGCAGTAAAGAGTCTCAACTGCTCACTCTTGTGCCTATAAAGCACCTTCCTAGACCCTCTACTTCTAAAGGTGATATGGATCAAAGATACTCTCCTATGGATGCAGCCAATCATAGCGTTATCCTCTGACAAAGAGGATGTGTAGAAGCTCAGAAGACGAGCTGCTCATTTTGTTTTCCAGGATAATGTGCAATACAAACAATTTTCCTTACCCCTACTCCGATGTCTAGGTGGTAAACAAGCCGCCTACATACTCCAAGAAATTCATGAATGGGTATGTGGTAATCACACAAAATGATAGTCTATGGCATAAAAGGTGTTAGACGGGGATATTATTAGCCTACATTGAAAAAGAATGCACAACAGTTTGTAAAAAGGTGTGACAAGTGTCGCGCTTCGTAACAATTCAAAGACAGCCTTCCTAGGAGCTAAGTGTTGTCTCTAGCTCTTGGCCTTTTGCCAAGTCGAAAATTGATCTTATGGGACCCCTAGCTAAGGAAAAGGGCAGTGCCAGGTTTGTTATCGTCGCCATTGACTATTTTACTAATTGGGAAGCCGAACCTCTGGCCAAAATGCAGAAGTAAACACTTCCAAGATTTTATGGAAGAATATTATATGTCGGTTCAGAATTCCCCACTCAATTGTCTCAGATAATGGGCGACAGTTCGGTAACAAAAAGGTCGGGGACTTATGTGAGAAGCTATGGATCAAGAAGCACTTCTCGACACCCCTCCCACTATCTTCAGGCTAAAGGGCAGGTGGAGGCAGTTAATAAAACCGTCAAGTATATCCTTAAAAAAAATTAGATGATTCCAAAGGGGCTTTGGTGGATGAGCTGCCTCAGGTTCTATAGGCTGTAAGAACCACTAATAGAACAACTACTGAAGAAACTCATTTTTCTATGGTTTATGAAGCAAGGACTATGAGCCCGATTGAAGTAAGTCTACACTCTCCTCGTCACTTGCAGTTAAAAAAAATATCTAACGACGAGTCGACGGGGGTACGAACTTGATTTCCTTGATGAAAGGAGGAATGAATCCCAAGTAAAGTTAGCTACCTACCAACGAAAGATGACTCAATACTACAATTCTAAAGTTAAGAAGAAGTCATCTCGTGTGAACAACTTTGTATTGTGAAGAGTATTCATATCCTGTAAAGAACCAAGGGCGGGGACTCTTGGCTCCAACTGAGATGGTGTCACAGGGACGAAGTCTGCTACAAATACTTAGCCAAATTT
>CAIGRN010137558.1:0-16007 GCA_903798345.1 Fraxinus anomala
CAACATAAATATGCCGAAATTACATTTAATCAAGTAAGCAATATTTAATTTCACTGTATTTATCACAAAATTTTATTTTCATACTTTTATAATTAAAATCTTGAAAAATGTATATTTAAAAAATTGTTTATATATATATATATATATATATATATGTATATATACATATAGTTTTAGAGTAATAATAATAAAAAAAAAAGCTCGACTGCTCATTTTTTACGAGCTCGGGCACGAGCCGAGCTTAAGCTGGGCTCGTGGTTCACGAGCCACGAGCCCGGCTCGTGTGGTTTAGGGCTGAGTCGGCTCGGCTCGACTCGGCAATGCCTACTTGGCCCATTGCCACCACTAATTAATTCCTAGTTAATTAAATTATAACATTACTACAATTCAATTATTTTAATAATATTTTACTTTTTCGTTTTTTACTATGTATTTAATTTACAAATTGTAATAAATATTATAATTAATTTCAATTAACTAACATTTATATTCGTTTGATTAATATTAATAATAATTTGATTGACAACCATGTTTCTGTTATTGATTTTCAATTAATTAACATTCGCATTCATTTAATTAATATTAATTAAAATTTCGTATTCAAGAATGCAGTTCATTAGTCATATCCATGTATGCTAATTAGCAATCAGTTTCACTTAATTGAAAATTAAATTATATGCATTTAATATAAATAATTTAACATTCATTGTCGCGTATATGTTTCTGATATTAATTCTAAATAAATTAACATTCATGTTAATTCATGTATCGTATTTGTCATTTATCTTCATTTATGTGCTTTGTTATGATTCTAATGCTCATATCCAAATATGCATTTCACTATTTACATGCATGTATAATTAGGGCTGGACCCATAAACTCGAAAATCGCGGATACGACTCAACCGGTTCGGGTCGGGTCTATTTTGATTTAAAAATGAGTTGGATCAGGTCGGTTCACGGTTTAAACATTTTCAAATTGACCCAACCCGTTATCTGTAACCCTATTTCCAAACCGTGAAGTTCTCCCAGCTTCAAAACCTGGCCTCCCCTCCGCTTCGGCCATCAACAAAGAAGTCATTACTACCAGAAACGTCGCTTTGGCCGCCGTTAACCGACAAAATGTCATCAAGAAATGGCTGTTGGGGTGTGCTTTTCAAACCCATCTCGGGCCCAAAACTGCTTCTCAAAGCCCCTTGTGCGCACTCCATGCCCTGTAACCAAAAACCCACATGCATATAAGCAAAAGAATTAACAAAATTAAAGAAAGCAAGGCAGAATTGGGTTAATAATGAAAGAAGTACCAGCAGAGAAGGTGAAGAGGGAAGCAAATTAGGAGGAGAAGAGTGGGAAAATGGGTTGAATGAGAAGAGAAAAGGGTGGTGGTGTGTTGGGTAAAACATTGAATTAGAAAGGTCCAAAGGAGAAAGGTAGAGGTGGGGAAAGAGGTGGTGTGTACTTACAGCAGAAGCTCTCTGTCCATGAATTTGTTGATAAAAAGGATAACATTGCCGAGCCTGTAAAGCCTTCTTCATTGGAATCTACACCATTCAAACTCGTCGAAGAAGTTAAGGATTTAAAGCAGTTAGCTATTAAGTTTCTCTGTTTTCATTAATGGTTTTGCAGAGAGGATCAAGAAAAGATAGACTTGGAAGAAAGGATATTTTTTTATATTATTCAAAATAGGTTGGAAGAGAGCACTGGTTGGTAGAATATTATCTTCATTAAGATTAAAAAGGGAAAATCGAATAGAACTATTTTACCTAAGTGGATAAAGGGATGCAAGTGGAAAATCACCAGCAGCAAAATCTCCGATAAATCAGATGTAAGGACTTCTCAGGGTTCAGATTAAGAGAGGTGTAAATCTTGCTGTTAGAGATGTCGTTACGGCTGGATCTGACCCGATTCGGGTTGGATTGGTTTAGGGTAGGAATCGGGTCGGTCGTGTAAGAATTCAAATCCGACCCGACCCCACCCGACCCATTGCCCACCCCTATGTATAATAATTAATATTTATTTTCAAGGACTTGAACATTGAGAGATTATTCATTCAATACAATTTTGATATTCTCTATCTCAATACCAAGCACGCAATGGCAAACTCGTAACTATTTCGATCTTGAATCTATCTCAACCTTTACTCTTATCATTTCCCTCTGAATCCCATTAAATCGAACCGTAACTGTCGCACATGCATTGTTGGGGTGCTCTAGATTGTTATTATAAGCAAATCTAGCATATGCTTTATAGTTTATTAACTCTCAAAAGTAAAGAAGTTGAGCTTAACTTTCCAAACCCTACTTCATCTTTGCATGTCCCGATCTCCACCTCGCGGCAAGACATTGCGGCAGTTGATGCTCTTTGGAGTATGGAAAATCCAACGCCACCATCGGAAAATTTGGAAGTAAATGAGTTCATCGACGATGATTTGATCTTATTTGACTGTGGATTATTCTTTAACAGGTATAAGAGAATTGTGAATGAGGATCCTATGCTTGTGGAAGAAGGGTACGCGCCACGCGGGTTTGCATTGATAATCGTCTCTTTTTAAAATTTATGGAAACGTTTTGTGTGAATCTAAAATAGGAAAAATTTGTATTGTTGGTCAGCCTATAGGTCCTATAAGAGTTGGTTTCAAATTTTTAAAATCTTTTAACCATGAGCAATTTGATTTCAGACATCTAAAAATTGAGTAAATCAAAATTTCGATAACTAAATTCATTCAATATTCATTAGATCGACACGTTCCTTTTATTGAAACACATACCATTTTAAATTTTTAAGAAATCTGGTCAACCTTAAAATCGAAATCTAACTTCGTCCATGTTTGGCCTCAATTAATGGTGTTGATGGGCCTAGCTCGGCCCTATTAGCCACGAGCTAGGCTTGTGGCCAATAGTGAATTCAGGATTGGAGTTAAGCTAAGGCTAGCGTTAACCATTGACCAGCGACAGTTAACGTCCATGATAATGAGGTCATTTATTTGTGTTATTTAACAATTCGTGAACTCGATCAGAAGCAGTGACAGAACTGAATGCGCCACTACAACCAGAAAAACTAGACTTCATTTTGGTTGAAAAAATCGTTCCATGAAATGCAAAAGCCCCAATTTATAATTCAATTAAAATTGGTTCAAAAACAAAGAACGCATTACACCTTAAAAAATAGAGCCCCAATAATCAATTTCCAATTAAAATTAATTAAACACGCACAATATATTAACAATATCAATTAAAATTGGTCCAAATTTATCAATAAAAAATTTTCAAATTACTTATAATCTACAAAATTCTCCAATAATCATAAGGTAGGAACTAGGTAGTAGGTAGGGATTTTTTCTTGAATTATTTATCACAAATCACATTTATAACTCATAAAACATAAATTGTAACTCATAAATGATAAATTAAAAAATGAATTAGAACAAAAACCAAAAAGAAAAAGAAAAGAGAGAGAGAGAGAGAGAGAGAGAGAGAGAGAGACGGGGGAGGCTCACCAAAGTCACTGAGATCGGAGAGGTCGACGACTCGTAGGGAGCAACAGCAGGTAGCTAGTTCAGAAGGCAGCAGGAGCTAGGAATGAGGAAGGGTTTGCGTGGAATTGGAAAATGTAATGTCGTTAACATGAATGGTGGATAATGAATTTTGTAAGGGAAAATTACACAAAATCCTACTTTTCAAGATCAATTTTCAAAAATCAGGTAGGAAGTTTCACTTTTCAAAAATCAGATATTTCATTTTTAAATTTTAAATATTAATTATACAATTTGCATCCCAAACCCTAATCAATTTCATCCCAAACCTTAGAAATCATTTCCATTTTCCTTCCTCTCTTTCTCTCTCTCTCTTTCTCTCTCTCTCTCTCTCTCTCTACCAACCTTCACAGGCAATGCCACTTATCTCTGTCGGCGACGTCGCTGCACTCATTGCTTCGATGCAGACCTGCTGCGCTCATCACCGCACGGTGCAGATCCATCCTTCTCCTTTTTTTTTAAAGTGGTGGTGATTGACAGTTCGATGGTAGAGGTGCGGAGTGCTATGGTGGTGGAGGTGTGCGGTACAGTGGTAGGAACGGAGATCGGGTGCTGCGTGCGGTGATGTGCTTTGGTGTGCGGTGGGGACGGAGAGATTTATGGTTGTGGCAGTGGTGCGCGACTGTGGTGATGGCAGCAGTGGTGGAGCCCGCGACTACTGTGACGTGATGGCGGTTGTGGGGTGTTGGGCAGTTATGGATCTGTTTTGTTGGTGTGGGGGTGCTGGTGAGGTGGTTTTGATGGTGGCGATGGATCTGGCGGCAACATTGTGGTGGTGGCTGAAAATGGTGGTGGTGATGGCGGCAGTGGTGGAGTCGACGAGTGTAGTGTTGCCGGTGGCAGTGTCATGGGTGGGATGGAATTTGGTGGGTGTCTGACTAATGATTTGTTGATTGGTGGTGTTGGTGTTGGTGTTGGAGAAGGAGACGACGGTGGTGTTGTGTTGATGGTGGTCACAAATGATTTGTTGATTGTGACCAATAAATTGGTTGGTGTGTGACCAATAAAGAATAAATTGTGATCAATAAATAATGTGTGGCCTACAAATTTATTAATTTGTGATCAAAAATGTATTTGTGGCCTATAATTTGATGTTTTGCGATCATAAAATAAGTTGTGCGACTCATACATTTCGTGATTTGTGACCGATGAACTAATTGTGATTTTTAAATTTTTAATTTGTGACCGATGAATTAATTGTGACTTATAAATTTTTTGAATTGTGACCTTAAAATTTCATATATCTGTGACATTTATATATAATTAAATTATAAATAAATTTTAATGAAAACCTGATTTTTGAAATTTAAGACATATATCCTTAATTTTGAAATTATGTTTACTAAAAACCTGATCTATGTATTGTTCCCATTTTGTAATTGCTTTTCAATTGAGCCACAGGTTCACCGTCCACGCTCCATGAAAATGAATTTGGGCCTAATTTTTTTAATAAACAAAAGGCCCGAAACATTTTTAAAAGCCCAATTCATAAACCTGCGTCATCTTCCTTCTGGCTTTTTCCAAGTTTCATTTCTGCCTCCCCAATTGAAGTTTCATCTTCCTTGGCTGGTAAGCTCCTAACGGGAATTGTAAATTCCGATGGAGTCACCACGGGCGACCGTGCACCCCATGTCGAGTGCTGGCTCCGCCATTGCTTATGGCTCGTACGAGTCAAGCTCTTGGCCATTGAGCTCGCGAACTCACGAGCTCGAGTTTTTTGTTCATTTAAGTTACCAAACGATGTTTGGTCACTTTTTTATGAGCTCAAGAGCTTGGCTCGTTAATCGTGCCCACGAGCCACTTACAAGGTTGATGAGCCGAGCAAAGCTCGTACGAGCCCCCCCTCCCCCCCGGCTCATCTCGACACAAGCCTAACCGCCCATGGGTCAAGCTTCAATCAACCCAGCCGATGATTTACTCGACATTTTTGCTACCTCTAGCCTTAATTTTTTAAAACTCGTTTTTAACCATACATTTCATATATTTTTCACTTTTTATGCCTTTTTTCTTTTTCTCTTTTATTTTAATTATTCGTGTAAGAATTAGGAATTCATCTCTCAACTGATCGGGAGTACCTCATTCCTTCCTATAGTTTATCCCATATTTGGAAATTGCAACAATGTTCTAATATCTTCTTGTACTGAAATAAATAATTGTTCCGATTGAACATTCTCTTCTACCGTAAATTGGAATCTACAACTTTTCAATTATACATTTTATTAATTTTTATCAAAAAAAACTGAAAAACTAAATTTAGCTAAACCAAACAGGTGGGAACATAACATTGAATATTGATGGATTATTTGATAGATTAATGAAAGGGAAGTGCCACATGTACATTAAGGACGCCAGACGCCCCCTCCTCCCCTCCCCTCCCCTCCCCTCCCAATAGGGGGTCGTCATGTGTACATTATGGACACCGTTATGGCGTCCATAATGTACACCAAGATTAATCCTTAATGAAAAGAATCGGTGTCCATAATGTACACCAAGATTAATCCTTAATGAAAACTGATTCTTCAACTAAAGTTTAAGAACTAATTGTCCTTTTGAGCATCGATTTTCTTTTTTGCCCTTTTTTTTTTGTTCTCCAACACATTTCACTTGAGCTTGGCCATCTCTAGACCCTTTGAGCTCGACCTTCAAACTTGACATCTTGGACTTTGTCAATCTTCAATGAGTTTGGCATTTTATGTTGTCCTTTTGTTGCTTTAGTCGACTGTATGGCATAAACTTGATCGCTTGGCCTAATTGTTGACTTTAATCATCATGTCAATTCGATCAATCTCAAATTGTCGCATCATTTTGAAGTTCAACCTATTGGGGCCTAAGAGTGATAGGTGGCACCAACTTGATCATTACAATCAAACTAAATTATAGTCTCAATCAATACTATATTATACATAAATCTAGTATTCTATAATCTATTTTATAACTACTTGCAAGTTGTATCAAACAAATTCGTTTTCCTCTACAGAAAATTGAATAGACCCGTAAAATAGAATCGAACTAGATTGATATGATCTTGTCTATTGTTAATCTTAAGAATACGATAAAATAGATTGATCAGTTTAACAAAAAGTGGTTTTTGTGCTAGTTTCATAGAGTTGTTGGTAAAGCCCTACACACTTCATTATTTTATGTGTGTTCAAAGAATAACAAAAGAATTAAGTTCGCTAATGTTAATGAACTTTGCATTTACCGTCATCTTGACCATTGAACTTTATTACGCTTCAAACTCGCAGTTAAATGAAATATTTTGTAAAGTTCAATCATTAATAATTAATCTAAAACGAATTAAAATTCAATAATCGTGAAAACACTAAATACAAAGTTCAGCTACCATTAGTAAAATTAACCGATAAGTTATTCATAGATATTAGAAATCATTAATTTATAAGTAATTTTACTTTGCTCGACATCATCATTATGCATATGGTAATCTAAATCGAACAACTTCCAAATTACAATTTAAAATTATATTTTTACAAGAAAGACATTGCATAGATGTCACATGACAAAATTGCAAATTCTTGTTTTGGAGAAATATATATTCGATAAAAATGAATAATGGATAAGTGAAAAGCAGATGTATATCTTACGAAATTTGTGGTTAAAATTAATATTTAATGTTATCTCACGAAGCACGGCAACATTACACAAGACATCACAAATATAATGGTACAGTGCAAATTTTAATTCTCGAGAAGAAAATTAATTTTACAGGTGAAAATACATCTTGAAATTTTGATATTGAAATCAAAAATCAGAAATCAAACTGATAATTAAACTATTAACAAATTACAAAGCAATCCCCTTCAATAATAAACGGATAATATTCACAATCAAAAGCCATTCACCCGATTGCTCATGATCCTACGAGTTCTGAAACCCACCCGACATCAGTATCCGTATTGCTTGAATCGGCTCGGTGGAGCGAGTTTTCCTTACCGAGTTTCGCGTAGATTTTCGCCCGCAGGTCCCTACCAGACTCCACTCTCTGCATAACTGGTTCCTCTTCTGCGGCGGTTTCTGAGACTTCAAACGCACTGAATCCGGACGGAGTCCGGGTCCAAGACGGAGTTGAAGGCAAACTCGAGAATCCGGATCGGAATGTTGTCGGGCTCCGAGGTGACCCGAAACCGGACCCTATTTGAAGGCCCCATGCTGGCGGGCTCAAGCTAAAGCCCATCCGCACCTTGTTAATCTGCATACCCCGTATCGATTCGGCAAGTCCATTCACGGAGTTACGACTCGGTCCATTCGGCGACACAGGTGGCGACCCAGTCGCCGGAGAATGCCCACAAGCATTTCTAGAGAACGGTTCTTGACCAAATCGACTAGGTGAGCAGTCCGGACTCGTGTATGAAACTGCACGGAGTTGATCCGGTGTGTGGGCGAAGAAACAGACGAGCCGCCGGCAGTGGGTGCCATCCTTACAAAGCTGCGTACGGTAGCGAGCCGGGTGGAGCCAACTCTCAAATACCCCGTGTGCGTACTCGCATGAATCTCCTTTTTTACACGCTCCCTTCTTGAAGTCAGGGCAACCGGCGCAGGAATATTGAAACTTCCGGGGATCCCGCCGGCGAGCCTTCTCGCTGGGATGAACAAACGGGCATTCCGTCCAGTCATGTGACCTAACACGTAAACACTTCTTCACCTTAAACTCAAACATCCGAAAATCATCGGACGAAAATGCATCCATCGGAAAATCAAAATCAACATCATCAATTCCATCTTCTTCTACCATTACGAAGCCGTTTCCTTCCCCTTCCATTGGCCTGCCATCTTTCTTCGACTGCAAATAATGTTGTAATGCTGCAAAAGTGTTAAGCGGTGAGTGAACAGTTGGCGTTGGGTCATCTCCAAAGCGGTAGTCCCATGATGGCGGTATTTGAACGGTTTGATTTGATCGAGGTGGGTCTCGGATCATCATCGTTGAGAGGTTTCAGTCCACTGTACAGAAACATACTTCTGCTACAATGGATTGCTTGCTGGCTGGCTTGAAATATAAACTGGTTTTTGACCGTGGTTAAATGGTTTACCTAACCATGGTAAAAAATCTATTTGCTGAATGGCTCATCGAATATCTGTACTACCACATAGGATACAGTTGGCGCAGTTCAGTAGTTGTTAAGAATAATAAAAGGCAGAGGGTTGGTTGGATTTTCTATGGGTCCCCATGGTTGGGACTTGTTTATCAAACTTTAGAAAATTATATCCTTTTCAATTTCTAAACTCAATCCATTAAACACGGTCCCTCACCCAGCGAAACCCGTCAATTTCATTGTTAGAAAATCAAAATTTATGACAAAAATTATTATTTTGAATTAGATAAAAGAAAATAAAATGACTTTGAAATTTCGAATATAATAATAATAATACTAATAATAATAAATCGAAAAATCGAAAGCCCATCAGCCCATTGTATTGTTTAGGTCAATATTGTGTTGGGTCTGATAATGAGAAAAATTCACAACTAAAAGATTAACTATGCACAATTCAAAAATTATGTTTTAAGTTTAATTAATACAAAAATCGAATATTTATTTATTAATTAAATATAATAAAATCACAATTATATAATTAATGGTCACATGTATATAATCATAGGTAACAACTTATTTATTTATCACGTATTAAATAATTAATTGGTCACAGATTAATTCGAGATTAAAAATCAAAAATTTTATAGGTCAAATTTTATTTTATTGGTCAGAAATAAAAAAATTATACGTCACAATTTATCAATCGGTCACATATTTTCAAATTTGTTGGTCACAAATTATCGAATTTTAAGATCGCAGTTTATTTTATTGGTCACAGATAAAAAATTATATGTCACAATTTATCAATCAATCACGTATTTTCAAATTTAATGATTACAAAATATCGAATTTTAAGTTCACAGTTAAACAGTTGGTCACAAGTAACCAAATATTGAGTCACATTCACTAAACACTTCACCACCATGCTCAAATCTCAATCCACTACCAATACTTTGTTACAAATCAACCAGTTGGTCCAAAATACTCCACCACCGTTGCCGCTACAACCACCAACACCACCGTCAACACAATGCCTTCGTTGTCAACCACCAACACCATCATCGCCGTCGTCAACCAACACCGCCAACATCATCACCATCTCAACACCGTAGCCAACATCTCCAATCACCACCATCCCACTACAAACACCGTCACAACTTGCAAACCACTACCAATTAACCTAAAAAACTCCAGATTTTCACCACCAGCACACACCATCACCACCTTATCGCCAACGTCCAAAACAACCAACAAATCGGAGGGAAGAAACACACATGTCACCGCCGTTGCAACGACGATTATAGCTCTCAGATCAACGCAATCGTCCCAAACATATTGGAGGGAATAAACACTACATCCACGTCGTCGCCGTCCCCAAAACCACATCCATATCGTCGTCGCTACAGTAGTGACTACAGCGTGCAGAGCAGCAAGCACAGTGTCGTCGCAGTGGTGGCGACTGCAGCTCGGAGTCGCGTGCAGCACCTCGTTGAGAAGAGTGAGAGAGGAGATTCCGACTTCGTTGAGAGAGAGAGAGAGAGAGAGGATGTATTAAAATGATTTAGGGTTTGAAATGAGGAAAATTCTATTTGTACCTAATAATTTACCTAATGTTCATTCGGTAAATTATTAGATACGTGTAGCTTGGTCCTTGAAATTAGGTGGGGTGAGTGTTTTGATGAGTGTTGAATTTGTAATATAATTATTAATTTTAAAATATTAAATTGTTACCTGATTTTTGATTAAATATACTTTATATCTGATAATTTTAAAAAACATATAATCTTGAAAATTGACGTGCTAGTCTATTTGTTTCCTAAAATGGATAAAAAAAATCCTTTTTAACTCTATTTCATATCTTTCATTGTGGAACTTTTGGTTTACTAATATAAATTATTGTACCCTGATAATTTTCTATAAGTCAAGGAAATAGATAGGCTAAAACATCCAATGCTACAAGACAAGTAAAATAGGATGGGACTCTCGCCTGAATTTACGAAAACACCACTTGAGGTGCTTCTAATTCATATAATGAATTAACGTCGGTTATTTTTTCAAAACTTCTAATTTCAATGAATAGATGTTACGATCAATTAAGATTCATACTCGTACATAATTGTTCAATATCTCAATTGCAATTTATTCATTGTCTATTTCTTGCACTCTAGAGTTTAGAGCATCGAGAAAATAAAATTTCCCCACCTCTTTGCAGTTAAGAAAAATTAGTATTCTAAAAAAGTTGTCTACACAGCACCCAGACAGAGACATTGTTTTGTCTTGATGGTAAGCGCGAATTAAGCGGTTAACTACTAGGTGCGCTTTAGTAAAAAAAAATTTATTTTGTTCCTTTTTAAAAAAAATTTATTTCACTTTAGTTTATTAAATTTTTATTTTTTCCCTTTTTTAAAAAACTTTTATTTGACTTTAAATTCAAAATTTTAAATGACTTTATCTGTACAGAAGTGAAAAATAATTTTATCCGATCAAAATTTAAGTTGTGGTACTATCTATATTAAGGAATTATGATTTTGAGAATCGTTGTTTTGTTAAAAATTTTGAAAATATGTATGAAGATCCTATAAAATTTGTTAAGCATGACTTGTTTAGTTGAAAGTTAAAACTATAAAAAATAGTCTAATTTTTGCGTTTTAGAAACTTGAAAATTGTATAATTAACGAATTGTAAAAATATGCTTAGATCTTGTTTAGACTCGTAAAACTTGAATCTTGATTTTCATTTCTAGTCACGCTTTGCATTGTTTAGGATGACTATATGCATTTATTTACAATAACACACAATGGCAATTAATAACGTCAGATATCCCATTAAATGTAAGCAAATTTTCAAAGGTGTCGAAATTAATAGAAACATAATGTAAAATAAATAACTTTTTTTTTCAGGACAAACGCAATGGTTAAAAGAAGAAAGCAAACCAATTAATAAATTAAATAATTAAGCTAAATAAAACACAATAATTACCCGGGCACTTACATGATGCCCTTAATAATGTGGATGAAACTCGTTATTTAGCCCCCCTGCTTGACAATCACTAAAAAGGGTTGTTTTGGGGGAAAATAAGTTGTTGAATAATGATTTTTTAGAGAATGTATAGTTAAAAATTAATAAATAAAATCTGAGATTTACCTACAAAATATTTTATTATAAGAACAAAATATTTTATTATAAGAACGCGTGATTAAAAATGAATTTGTAAAAAAAAAAATACAAAAGAGTTTAGGTTTAATAGTTTTCAAACAGGAGCTAAATAAACTTTTGTCTTTATTGTAGTCATTATATTGCATATGCTAATGAATTTTCACAGTACAGTCAAATCTCGATAAATGAATGATCGATAAATTAATAATCTCGATTAAATAATAAAAAATTTCGATCTTGACTTGGATCAGTGTACTAAATTAATAATCTCGCTAAATGCATAAGATAATAATTTTTTGAGAGATTCTTTAAGGCCCAACGAATATATAAAATCATAACAGCTTAAATTCATAAAAAACTATACTAATATAAATTGAAAGACTAATTTGACAACATTTTTTTTCATTAGCCTCTTTTTCAAAATAGTATATAAAGTATTTTGCTTTCTCTTTACATCCAAATCAATCTCAACTTCATGCCTAATTTTTTGCAATGCATATACTACATTTGATATATTCTTTTTTCATTTTATACAAATGAATTATTTAAGATTGCAACAGCTTGAAATGCCTCTTTTGAAAAAACGATTAATAAAACACAACTATCATCTGAATCATGATCATTATTGACAGCTGTATTAAACATCCCTTGAATAATATCTTCATGAGTATGAGATTCCTTCACCGCGTCATTTTCACTATGATAGTTTAAAATTGTTTGACATCCATCACATTTCTATAGTGCATACTAGAAATATATGCAATCCATTGATTTTTTTTCATCTTCACTAACTTTTGGTTCAACGTTAGTCTTTTCATCTGATCGAATCTTGTAGTGTCAAAAACAATTTGCATTAGTAGTCTTCACATGAATGTTCCAAGTCGCATTAATAAAATTGATAGCATTCAATATGTTTATTTTTTGAGGATTTGTTGCTCCTAGTTGTGTGCTTATAGATTAAAAATTGAATTTCATCATATTCAATATACTTTTTTTTTTTAAATTCCTAGTAAAATATAATACAAATTATAAAAAATATAAAATACTCTGTAAATTAATAAATATTCATTTATTTATCAATAAATTAATAACCTCTCTAAATTAGTAATTTTCTCGGTCCTAACATTATTATTTTATAGAGGTTTTACTGTAGTTTGAACGATATTTTGTTTTTTGAAGGAAATTTGAAAATATTTTAACCACGAGAAACAAGATTTTGTTTTTAATATGAAATTGATGAAAAAAATAATGTCAAATATGAGACTCGTGTTTTCTTATATATATATGAAGATAATCACGTGATATTATTTTTTTTAGAGTTGAAATTTACTGTCCAATTTTTGTCGTGCACTCAATTAATTATTGAGACGTCATTTTAAACTAATACGTTATTAATTTTAATTTCATACTTTAACCACTATTTAACACTGTTAAATACGTTCTCTCAAAAAATAATGACATGAAAGAGATAGAAATATTATAATAAATGATTTTTTTCTTTCCGTATCCCTTCTCTCCCTTTTTCTCTCTCCCATGTCATTTATTTGTATCGTTATGTATACTATTATGTACAAATAACATTACCCGATTAGCTAGTCCTTTTTTAGCAATATAAAGAATGCTCGATAAGATGCCAATCATGCAGTCACTTGATGTGAACTATCAATATCAAAGTAGGTGCACGTCCGGCGGCCGCCAACATGGTGGGGCTTGAAAGGGACACAAGTTGGGGTTATGGATATGGATTAGCACCTGATTTTCTTTACTCATTTGCTTTTAAGGCTTAATTTTGACCCTCTTCAATTCTTATCCACATCGTCATAATCACGTGGAGATTCTATTTTACACCTAAAACCATATTTTATTAACAACGGATAGGATTGATTAGATAGCTGATGAATCGGACCTGGAAAACCACTCCGAGCTCTTATATTGGAGATAATGGCAAAGGGCCCAATCAAAGTCCATTAGATCAAACGAGTGTACATGAAAATTAGAAGAGGAAATTAGGGCCACTGCTGTAAAAAATGAACAAATTAGATTACTACACTTAAAACAAATTAAAACATTTAATAGCCGTAATTAATACGCCCTAAACTTGTTCCACTAGCCTCCAAACCAACTGATTACAAAGAAAAACCCCAAACCACCCCCCAAAACCCATGATTCACCCGACGAAGAAGAAGCATCTTCACCCACGCAAAAAAGAAGACGATTCATCCACTCATTAAAGGTTCCACCCACGCGACACCACTGATTATAGACTCGAATCATGATTGAAGAAAGTGAATCGATGGGATGAAGAGAAAATAAAGTTTTGTTGAAAGAAATTCAAAGAAAAAGAAAAAAAAAGTCTTCACAAGTTTATAAACCTAAGGTTAGTTTTTAAACTTGTTTATGGCTTATTCGATTTTTATTTTGAAATGCTTATTTTCTTGTGTAATTTATCTTGCATTTTGTGTCTTTAGGATTTTGTGATCTCCCTTAAATCCCAATACTAAAATGTCAATTTTCTCCGAAAGTTTCATGTGCAAAACTGTTATTCATAACAATACTGAGTATTTCTGATTCCTTAGGTTAAAAGAAAGAGCGGCTTAAACTATTCAAATGGTAGAGATTGCAATGTTTTAGTTCCGATGAGTTACATTCTCACGAAATCTTCAAAATGCGAAGATTCCAATGCCACTTCTTTTCCGATGAAGCATTGAAGCACAAAGAAAAGCTTGATAAAGGTTCGGAGCTGAATGTGCATAGAGTTGAGTTTTCCAACTATTCGAACTAGAGCTTTGTTTTGAATTCTAAAACTCTGAACCATGACTGGAGAGCTGTTGGAAACATAAATTATGGTGTTAAACTTAGGATGAAGAAGAAATTGAGTGCAATTTTGGAGTTTTGAATTGTGAATTTATGGAAGAACTTCTGGAGGAACTTGAAGTTAGTCACGGGAAGGATCCTGGAAAAAAAAATTGGGGATTCAAGCTAAAGTAAACAAGAAGTGGAAACGTTTGAAATTGAATTACTTACAATAAGAGCATTTACATCTATGGAGAAGAAGAAGAAACTCCTAGGAAAGAGGTTTTCACTTGATAGTGTTGATTCAGTGGTTATAAACTTACAGAGCATAGGTCATATGCGGAAACATTTTCTCGATGCAGATGGTTTTTAAGTTTATGTGGTTTTTAAGTTTACGTCACTTTTTTTTTTTTTTTTAAGTTTATGTCACTTTTTTATATTTATTTTCATCAATAAATCTGTTGAGGTTCATGAAGAAAATGAGATGTTTTGGAAGTGCTACGGGGATGTTTAATTTGGACTTTAGAAAAGTGACAAAGTATTCTGTCATGCCTCAACCGGGCAAATAATAACTCAATTGTGTTATACCAACATATAAATTGTCAATTTGTCACTTTTTATTAAATTTTTATCACTTTTTTTTAATGTTTGTTACTTTTTTTGTCAATTCTTTGAAAATTCTATCATTTTTTTGAGTGACAAACATCATTTTTTAATAAAAGTGACATTGTATGTCATTTTTAAATTAAAAAAGTGAAGCTTAACTTTAAAAAGTGACAGTGGGTCACTTTTTTTTTTTTATTATTGTGTCACTTTTTCTATTAAAAAAGTGATAATTAATTTTACACAATATTTTTTACTTCCAAAATATGTTTCATATGATTTTTCAAAAGACTCTAAATTTTAAGGATATTTTTGTAAGTTCCCCAATTAGAATCGGGCCACGGTGAACTGATCCAATAGCAAAGTAGTCGAGATTAAGATAATGAATTATTCCTTGTAGCAAAATTTAATTGTGATGTAGGACGTTTTGAACCTTGGTCTCTACAGTGGAAATTTCACTTGAAACCACTTGTTCAGTGAGGACTTTAAATTTAAGATTAAGGTCCTGTTTGACACCTATTTTGGGTAAAAAAAAAAAATTTGGAATAATTATTGATGAAAGATTGTGTGGTTAAAAAGTAAGAAAATTTTTTGGATTTATGTGTAACATTATTTTATTGATAGAATGTGGTTGAAATGAAGAAAGAGAAAAAAATGAGAAATAGAATGAAAAAGAAATGAGTTTCAAACAGGGGCTAAGCAATGACCCACCACTTCAATAAGCGATCCAAAATTTGAATCAATGACTCGATAATTTTTCGGATCGAATTCGATAACTATGCCCAAAACTACATTTGTTTTGAAATTTTGGTTATATATAAGTCATATTCAATCAAATTAATAAATTCACAAGTTACAAAAAAAAAAAAAAAAAAA
>CAIGRN010137566.1:0-10226 GCA_903798345.1 Fraxinus anomala
AAAGATTGCTTTCTAGTATGACAAACAAAACTATGTGAACCACAACCTACCATCATGAAGTAAAGTTACAATGTTTTAAGGCTATCAAAGGATTTGATTTAAAAAATAAAAACAAGAGCTGTTTGGTAAGACTTTTATTTCATGTAGAAGAGCTTTTTAAGAAAATGACATTATTGAAAACTAATTTTTCTAAGAATTTTCTCATTCGGTAATACTTTTAGCGGAAGACTAATTGAGCCAACTTCTTTTAAGAGCTCATTTAATTATATTAGAAGAAACACTTTTATAAAATAAATCATAACAATCTAAAAGCAATTTTAAGTCTTTATAAAAATCATGTTTCCTCTATATAATTTACTACAAGTGTAGCATGACTGTAATATTAAATAATCATGTTTCCTCTATATAATTTAGACTCTTAAAAAATCAGCTATTGGACGAACATCTATAGCCCACCTCCACCTCCACCTCCACCTCCACCTGCCACACCCACATTCAGACGTGAAAAAGAAAATAAGTAGTGCATTCAATTATTTAGCAGTGGGCTCCATCCTTATCTTACTGTTTAAATAATATTTGACTTTTGGAGCACAAAGAGTTGGCTTTATTTAATCATTTCTTTGTTTGCATTTGCTCGTCTTTGTCGACCAATAAAATGTTGGGCTTTTTCATTTGTACCGAAAATGAATGACAATGAATTTGACAATCTCTTACATGCGTGTGCGGGCCTCGCGTGAATAAAAAATTCTATAAAAATGTGGGCCCCTTCCTCTACTCACTGTGAGTGTTCGGTCAAAATATTTGTCAACTATTTTCAGTAAGTGTAGTATGATTGTAAAATGTTACCGAGGCATTTCAGAATTTGGTAGGAGGAAAACGTTGTCTCTACTGTACACAAATGGCAGTGATGTCAATGGTAGTTATTCTTAAAATTTTATTTTTAGAAGTTAATATTGTTAAAAAAAATAGTTATTAATATTTTTATGTTTAAATAATGTTAATTTGTCCTGCAAGATAATAATTAAAAAAAAAAATTTCACGTAATACAAAATAAATTGGATGGTAAAATTGTTTCAATTTTAAAAATATCTATCTATTTATCCTTTTTTTTTTATCGATAAGTTTCATTACGAGAAAGTTATATTTTATTTTTCATCGGATAATTTTACAAATAAATAACGGTAAAACATAAATCCATAACCTTTTTAATATCATGTTAAACCGTCCATTAAAAGTTCAAATTATTAAAGACAAAAATCTTTATTTATTTACATTTCTTACATTAAGGAAGAACATTTTTTATATGAACAAATTAGTAGGTCTAATGTTAATGACTTCAAGTTACATCTAACAGATCAAATCTTGTGATCCTTGTAATTAATAAGGGAATCGCGTGCATTGGTATATATATAATTAAAATTTCAATTACTCAAAATCAACTATAATAATAATAATAATAATAATAATAACCAAGACAAGGTTTTTATTATTGAAATATTTAACATTTGTTTGGTATAGATTAAAATTAAAATTTTAATAGATCTTAATAAAAATCAATGAAATGTGCAGTTGAAATGTTGTGGATCTTGTGTAATATTTGGTTCAAATTAATTATTAATTTTGATTTAAATTTAAATTTAAATTTAATCTGTAATAAACAAGAGCTTAACATAGAGATCTTGCTTGAATGAAATAAAATGATCTACGGAGAAAAAGAAATAAAAAATTTTCATTTGTTAGAAGATTCTATAATAGCAATTAGGGGCCATTTGATTGTAGAAGAACTCCACGGGAGTTTCGTAAAAAACTTATTCTACAAAATAAAGTACTTTCATAAAATTATTCAAATATGTTCAAAATCAACTTATTAATTTTAGAATCAACTCGTAACTTTTCAAAAACCCTACCAAACGACCCTTAATAGTCTTTTAAACTTTGAAGTGATATTATGGACAAACAAATATAAGAAAAAAGATTAAAATGAAAGCTTACCATATATAAATTACACAAACAACTTCAATAAACCTTTTTACGAGTAACGTCAGCATTCAGACACGAAATCGGTACCTTAACCATAGTACTAAAAGCAAAAGCAAATAAAAGATAGTACTAAAAGCAAAAGCAAATAAAAGCAAACAAAATAAATAAGAAAAGCAATTCACATGAGCTTGGGCAAACATCATACAAAGACAAAAAGTCAATAAACCCTAAGAAATCCAAGTCGTTTTCCCACTGTTCAGGTTTTAACAATTACACAGTTGTTGGGGGTGGGGCTTGCAAATTATATCATGGTTCGTTGGCCTTCCCTTACTTACTTATAATTAATTATGCTTTTGCTTTTGCTTAAACTCAAACCCTTAATTTTGAAACACTTTTTTGCTTCCTCAACTTGGAGGTTGACGCACTGCACAAGCAACCACTTGTGCCCATTGTCTCAACCTTGTCTTCACCGTCTGTGGATTATCCCCTATGCAAAAAAAGAAAAAAAAAAGTCACATAATTAAACATAACGTACCATAATTTTAACTCGTTTAAGAATATCAATCTTTTTTTTAGTTGGCCTAGGAACCAGTAGCTGCTATCCGTTAGCGGAGTCCCAACCACCCCGAAAGGGCGAAGGTCCGACCACTGTGAGTGCGCATTAGATAAACCTCGCTCCTTGTATAGTAACCAGCAAACCACACAGGAGAGATAAACCACAGTAGGCAAGCCCGGTGCAACGGGCTCGACCGAATAAGTGTTGACAGAGGATTCGAACTCGTGACCTTTGGTCTCCGCGTCCATCTGCTCCACCAACTCGGTCACCCCCGAAGGGGTAGAATACCAATCTTAATCAATATAGAGCCGACTTCTCCTATAAAGTAAAACTAGGTCGGATGAATATCGGATCGATCTAACAGTTCTTTAAACCCATACTGAAACATTCTTGTAGTACTATGTAATATAGAACAAGATGGATCGTCGAGGTTATGGATCATATTATTGTGAAAACATAACGAAGAAAAAAGGAAGTGCTTTAATACCGGGGCCGAAAATGGTGTGGGGGCTTCCAAGTGGAGATGGCATATCGCACTCGGAGGTGGCGGATGACAGTGGCAGCGGAGGCTTTGAAATAATATCTTTGTATTGTTTGTTCACTGAATAATAAAGCCCATAAGCCGGAAAAGTATCGGACAGCCGCTGGTCCATTTTGGGAGAGTCAAATCCAAATCCCAGCTCTATGCATGCCTTCAGTTCATCTAAATCTTCTTCGGTGACACTTTTGCTCCGCCTTTTACGGCGATCCTTACGCCGCACCCACGCCTCGTCGCGATAGGAGTCGGGGGACCAAGAATTCTGTTTGCAAAGAGAGGAAGCTACATGAGGCGGCCGTGGGGTGAAGGTTGGATGCTGTGATGGCAGAGTTGGTAGTGGTTGGGTAGTGGGGTCTGACATGGAGATAGTGCTGGAGCACGGCGCGCCGCCCAACCCCTATGGCGGGGAGATTGGGAGGCCGGTGGAGAGCTCTATTGCTCGAAGTTTTGTTTATGTCAAATTGAAGGTGTGTTGGCTGGGTGGGTGGATTATATTTAGTTTATGTTATCTTGTTGGGCTTTGATTGGTGCCCCAGGATTGTGGGGCCTGCAAGCTAAGCATTGTTTGGCTACCGTCATCGTGACCTGTTATTTAATTTAATTTAATTTGTGGAAATCCTTATAATTTCCTTTTCATCATATAGTATTAAAGAAGAAAAAGTAAAAATATAAATTTATTAAATATATAATTTTATTTTCTCCCTTATCGTTAACCAAATATAATATTCGATGTTCAACTTTTGATTTTTTTATACGTAAAATTTTATTATTCGCTAGTTCGAAATAAAAAAAGTTATTAAGAACAAAAAATTCAATAATTGAGAAAAAAATATATTTAATTTAATCAGATTTGTTGACAATTCCAGCACATCATTGAGTCAGCCATACTGAACATGTAGAGCTAGTTGAGAATCCACTATTATTATATTTCGGAAAAATCTTTCTTAAACCTCAATTTCCGTAATCTAAATGCAAATGAGGGCCAAAATTTAATTCAATTTAGTTTCCGTAACTCTGTCATTTCATTGGTTGTTTATTGAATTTAGTCAATTATTAGTCATTTTCTAAATCGACCAATTTATTGATAAGAATAAATTATTGATATTCTTGTGCGAATCCAATGAGTTTTTAATCTATCGCTCTTGCCTTTCAAATGCATTTTTTTATTTAAAAAAAAAAAGTAACCACGATTAAAAATTTTAAAAACTCTCCGAAAGTCTTCTCAAACTATTTCACGTAACATGCTTGTTTGATAAAACTTTATCGATTATTCAACTTCAAACTTCAATTTTAATCCGACATTTTATTAGACTTTAGAATGACTTTATCCTATTTTAGTATTTAAAATCAATTATTTCTTCCACAATTATGAAAGAAAAAAGAAAATATTTGTCCGTTGTACCATGCTGGATTTCACATCGAACGTTGAAATTTAAAATTGTGGGTCGGCATTTAATTATTGTGCTACCACTACCTTCTAAAGGTAACTTACTAAAGATTTTGTCGTGCACTTGAATAAGGAAACAAGGTGAGTGAAAATTTTAAAAAGTTAACTCATAGATTATAGTGCGTGGGAATGTCAATTTTCACCGACACCCAATTTTAATTGAGAATAAAACATTGTTAACAATAGGATTTTTGTGTTAGGGCATCATATATTGCTCTTTCAATGCAACAATTTGAATTTATGAATCGATCACCCACTTGGCTAGTAAAAATCTCTGTGAAATTGGATAGCTTACATAGGTTCAAAATACAACTTTCCCGCAAATCACTATATACACGATTTTTATACATCGGATAGTCTTGACCGTAATTGCCATTTTTTCGGTGTCGTATGAATTTTGGTGGCATGTCTTGCACAATAATTTGGCTTAAATCACATCAATCACAAATTTAATTTTTTTGAACATTATTTTTATATGATTTTTCTGATAGAAATAATAGATAACTTCCATGTGTAGAGTAACGATACTATTTTTTATTTATCCCGTTGATGATGATCAAACAAATAGCTTGAAAAGAACTTTTATGATATCACAATTTAATACAATGAAACTTAGCTTTGTCTAAGTATTGCATTTATTTAGCAAGAAAAAGGTGTTTTTTTTTCACTACTTTCAAGTGACAATTACAAAAAAATAAAAAAATTAAAAAAATGCATCACGTGGAAATTGTACCAACTTGGCTGATTGTATATGAACACACATTTAGGGTTTGTTTGGCACAAATTTTTCTAAAATTATTTTTTTTCAACATTATTTTCAACCACACATTCTACAGAACTTACAATTTTTTTTTTCTCATTTTTCAATCACGCCTTCCCAAATAATCATTTTCACTAAAAAGATTTGTACCAAACAAACTATCCAATAAAATTTAAGTACATTTTGCTAATGTTGATGAAACGTGTAACTGAAAAATTGATAAAAACTTTTGACGTCATAATATTATAGATCAATATAATAGAGCAATGAATACGTAGATAGTACTTATAAATTATATAAAATAAAAATAAATTTGACCAACAATGTATAATTATTGATGATTATAAATTATGAAATAGCAGCCTGCCTGGTTCTTCCGAGGTTTCGTACAAGAACAATGTCGACGGCTGATTTCGGACTCTTGTTCATTGTTTAATTCTGTATAAATAATCAAACTGCTTATTTTACAGCCAAGACAGAGAGAGAATGAATTGTATAATATTTACTTGACGCGTGATTGCCGGCGAAAATATTTGTCATTTGAATATTCCTTTCGCTTCTTGACTTACTTTACTTACTAGTATTTATTTATTTATTAATTCGAATGAGAAAGTTACTTATTTATCAAAATAATTTTCATTTATTTTTAAACTAAGTCGAGCATGTTTGATGTCCTCTTGAATGATCGAACTTGTTATGAAATGCTTTAGAAGTTGATGCATGAATTCGTAAATATCAGTAATTGAGAAGTCTTTCGTTTAAACAAAATGTATATTTGTACGAGAGAGGAAATGACATTTTTTTTATGAAAAATAATGCTAATCAAACACACTTTAAATAATGTCGGTTGTTCGAAAATTTATGAGGAAACTTTCTTTCTTTAGTTATATATATAAAAAAAGTTGACGTATGTATTAATTAATTTTTAATTTTTATTCATATTGTTACTAGTATTTGAAATGTTCAAATATATCATTATAGTTGATCTTGACTTCGCCTCCTACACAAATTTTTTTTTTTTTTTGACTTGACTCTTCCTATTAGGTGGTAAGCAAAAATTGTTAAATAGAAAAATGAACTGATTTTTTTTTTTTTTTTCCATCTGTCATTTGATACCACGTCCACGTGAATCCATGACGAAACGATTTTGGACTTGATTTAGGTTTCAAAATTCTAACGGTGATTTGAAACCATATCGAACCGTTGATAAATAAAAAATAAAATAGTTTAAATTTCTGCCAGAATTTAGACTAAGCCTCCGTTTGGTCTACATTAATATTTTTATTTTCATTCTCCTACTTATTTTCAACCACACATTTTTCAATAAAATAATATTTTCTATCACATCAATAACTTTTCCTTCTTTTTTAACCACATATTTTCCATCCATCACATTAACAAAATGCATTCCTCTACTAAAAATGTGTACCAAACGGGGCCTAATAATCTAACGTCCCAGAATTTCAGTTTTTTGATTTATAGAAGTCCATATAAATTTTCTGAAGATATTTTGGAGTTTTTAAGAATCTTTTGAGGCTAAAAAATCTCTATATTTCATGGGGACTAAAGAAGCAAATAAAATATTTTTTTCTTAATTGCACACTAACCCGGATTAAATTATAAATTCTCTAAATAGGCCCTCGAGTAAGTTACTAGCTGTTGTAGATATGCTACTAATATGAGCAAGCATGTTCGTGAAGGCCTTTGAATAAGCTAGCAGGCTGCTGGAGGTAATAAAGTTATGAGCTTTTCTATAGTAGATTTTAATTACTATTGCGCGCGAGACAAATAAAATTAAACGGGGCTTGAGATATAAGCTTTGATTGAGACTACATCATTATAAATATGCTAGATTCTATCAGAAAATCAAAGTTTGGGGGCAATTTTTTGATGAGTAACCTTGTGATAAGTTTTTCCAACTTAATTACGATAAAAAGATAGTATAAATGATCCCGAACTATATAGAATGCCCAGTGCACGAAAATTGAGACATTAGTTGACCCCGTAAAGGGTGGGATCGACCCCTTCAACTCGGCTAACAACATAGTCCGAACAGAATCACATATAACGTTTTGTATAAAGTTCTGAATTGAGATTCGTAAATTGCTCTAGACAAACTCAAAAATATTTCAAATGGTATATTATATGGTCTGTGGGAATCTTTTTATAAATTATAAGACTAGTTTCTCTATGTATTGCACATTAGTTCCCTATTATTGATGCTCACTATTCCATTTCACCTCAGAACCCTATATTTGGTATTTTTTTAGCGCTAGTTGACCCATGATTTGCCTCATTTTGGTGATATGGTCATGGTTAATATGAGGACACTTTGTTTATGAGATGCAAACCTAAATATGAAATATGAACGGAACCGCAAATGCTAGTGTAGACAAGGATAGAGGTACATAACGACTCAAATATGTACAATGCAAAAATATAATATTTATATTATAACATGCTCATGCGTGATTACATAGGACAAACATAATTTGTATATTCTATATTTCGGTGCAGTATCCTAAGTTTAAATGGGCAATGATGGATGCAAATGTGATCTATCGAGTCTGTGGTCAACGAGGGACCCACATACATTGTAAGGTGCACATGTTATATTAATATTTAAACTCATACTATACACCTTAGTGAAATTTGGGACCCAAAAGATAAAAGATGAATTTGTAGAGATATATTATGGAAGACGTGAATTTTGAGAATTAGATCATAATGAAAAGAAAGAGTAGGAAATCATGCATGCGTTCATTAATGTCGCTAATTACTGATCATTCACTCGTATATTTTTTCATTGTAGGTGTTACAATGCATGTACTCGAGCTTGTTATCAACTTTTAGAAGGCGAGACAAGTAAGGGAAGGGTTTTTAAGTTAAATACTTAATTTTTGTACCATGTTAGCTATAAAAGAACCCATTGCATGTCCACGTGTCTCTGCATATTTGCACCTCGACTGTCGAAATCATCATTTAGCAATAAAATATGCAGAACCATAACATTTGGCTAAAGACACAATTTAAGGCCTTGGTCACCAAAAGGTCTAAAGACCTCGAACTAAGTCTCAGATGTGGATGAAAATGTTAAGAGAATTCTAACACAATCAATCTAGACTTTAGTTCAGTAAGCCATTCGTATACGCAAAAAATCATTTGACAAATATCATAAAAGCACAAATCTCAACAAAATCTTGAAATTTAAACTTAATTATGTCTTTCATCACAATGATGAAGTAATTTCAACTCATACATAAAGAACTAAAAAAGGATTGTAAAATCTAATATCCAAATTTCAACTCTCTAAAAAGCTGCCTTAAATAATGGTAGCTTAAGGGTCAGCCATTTCGAAAATTCCAACATTCTCCAATCAAATAGCATTTTTCTACCAAAACAATGTTGAAAACTCCATCTTTTTTCTTACAAATAATTTGGTTCCTAACACCCCGAAACACTCCAAAAGAAGGTAAACCCTACTACAATTCTAGTAGAAAACTTGACCGTTGGCTTTAAAAAAATAATTTTTATTTTTTGAAATCAACAGTTTGACACTGTCTAGAATTCTTACAAAAATTACAAGAAGAATACATATGAGAAACATTGAAGGCCTAGAAGTATGAGTTGAAACAGGTCTAACAACGATGAAAATCTGAAGAAGGATGATGATGAAAATCCAATTGTCCCAATAGAAAGGAATGCTCGAAGAAGGCGAAATCGGGGTGGTGTAGTTTATAAATACACGTTTGTGATGAACAAGAACAATACAAATTTTTAAAATATAAATGTCAAATTGGGTGGTCCATAGTTTTGAATGAATCAAGATTGAAAAAAAAACACACAAAGGAACATTCCCAATTATTCACTTAAATTCACAGTCCAATCGTACTCAATATATTTTACAGGTACTCATAACAAACAAATCTACAAGAAAAAATATAGGACGAGAGCATCTCTCAGAGATTTTTAAATGTAAGATGCCTTTTTATTTCAAAGAGTGAATTATTAAAATTAGGTTCCAAAAGATTCTTTAATTGGATATGTTAACATTGAGAGTGATTCACTCTCTATATTAAGATAGCTAAACCCATCTATCATAATTAATAACTAATTTATTATACGTACTAGCTAAACCCATCTATCATATTTAATAACTAATTTATTATACGTGCTTTCCACATTTTATGTATAAAAACAAGTCGATTGTCTTCAAAAGGCCATTGATTTATTCAAAGACATTCTCATCGACAAAATGTACACACTTCAGTCTACTTGAATTGTAAAAGCTCGTCACAATATTATAAACAAATCACCCACAAAAAAATCGAAGAGCTCACAGTCTAGCAATTGACAAATTTTCAAAAGATTCTACATTAGAGATCGACTGCTACAACAAAAAACAAACTAAACTTGCAGGAGCATTCCCTAGTGTCATGGACATCAGCTTCACTTAAACCCCGTGACCCTATCGCAGTCGCAGTTTGCCCAACTTCGACCGCACATTGTGAATATTAGTCTATTTTGAGTTGTGATTTTCATTCCGTATAATAGTTTATTTCAATTATAAAATAGCTAGAAAATAGGAAAAGTTTAGTATGATTTTTCGGCATTTAAACGTCTACTCCCAGCAGTTGGGTTTTTGTTCCGAAATCTATTATAGGGGTATTGGTCTTTCAAACAATTTTTCAACATTTCTAGTGTTCGCCCCCTGCACTAGCCAATTGTAATTTCCTGCTTTCGTCAATTGTAATTTCTTGCTTTCAGTAATCAATGATCAATTTTCTTTCAATTGATCTCAATTTAATGTTGCAAGCTTTCTACAATTTGTAATCAAATTTTCTTTCGTCCCGAAACGATCGAGAAAAGGCGGAAGGTAGATTAGCGGAGCAGACTACTACCGCACGGTGTCCCTTTCTATGCTAAGAAGAAAGGCACCCCGTGA